>JASDQU010370362.1:193765-203795 GCA_032191745.1 Picea mariana
TCCTGTTAGACACACTCAAAGGGTATCCAACCTCATCCCAGTGTAGAAGAAAAACGGAGAAATTCGACTTTGTGTCGATTTCCGGAACCTCAACAAAGCGTCTGACAAAGATAATTATCCTGTCCCGCCCATGGAACAAATCCTTCAACAAGTATCTGGTTCTGAGAGGCTATCCTTACTGGATGGTTTCTCTGGATACAACCAAGTCTTGATGTCCCCGCCAGACCAATTAAAAACCACCTTCCGTACCCCGTGGGGCACTTATGCTTATCGCAAAATGCCTTTTGGATTGATTAATGCTGGTGCTACCTTTCAGAGAGCAATGGACATTGCTTTTAGAGGCTTAATCAATCACTCCATAGTAGTCCACTTAGATGATGTGACCATTTATTCTAAAAACAAAGACGATCATCTAGCTCACTTACGAGCCATTTTGCTACGATGTCGTAAATACGACATTTCCTTGAACCCCAAGAAGTCCATCTTTGCAGTAGAACAGGGTAAATTACTAGGATTCATTGTGTCTAGTGATGGAATGATTATTGATCCTAAGAGGACTCAATTCATCGCTAAACTTCCTCCACCTACCTCCAAAAAATCCATGCAGTCTTTCCTAGGCCAGATTAATTTCGTGAGAAGATTTGTCCCCAGTTTCTCCGAAATCGTCAAGCCTCTCCAGAATCTGATTAAGAAAGACACCCAATATCACTGGGGACCTACAGAAAACCAATCTTTCAATGCTATAAAGAAGGCCATAATAGATGCTCCATCTCTCATGAGCCCTAATTTCTCTCAAGATTTTACACTTTATACTTTTGCCTCTGATCATTCCTATGCCGCAGTCCTAACTCAGAAGAATTCCGAGAACAACGAAGTACCCATCGCCTTTATGAGCTCTACTTTCAAAGGTGTTGAAATTAACTACCCAGCGGTCGATAGGAAAGCCTACGCTATTTTCAAAGCAGTTAAGAATTTTCGGTCTTATCTTTTGAAGTCAAGGACGAAGGTCATTGTCCCCTACCCTTCCGTAAGGAATTTGTTAGTGCAAAAGGAGTTAGGAGAGAAAAGAGCCAACTGGGTCACCTCCTTGTAGGAGTATGACTTAGAAATCACCCCAGNCTAGTTAACGGTATACTGTTTCGTCAAAATTTTGACGGCGTACTGATGCGTTGTCTCAAAAAGGATGAAGCAGAAAAAGTCCTGCTTGAGTTGCATGCAAGAGAAGATGGTGGTCACTTCAGTGGAAATACCACTGCTCATAAGGTTTTAAGATCCGGTTACTACTTGCCGACACTTTTTAGGGACGCCCATGCCTTGTGCCGTAAATGTGTCATTTGTCAGAAAGCATCAGGATGATTGCAAAAACCAGCCTTCCCCTTGCACCCGTTTCAGCCGATTCTCCTTTCCAGCAATGGGGCCTTGATATCATAGTTCCTATTAACCCTCCTTCCTCACAATAGCACAAGTATATCATGACAGCCACTGATTACTTTACTCGATGGTCTGAAGCCGTCACGCTAAACACTGTTAACACAAGTCAAGTGATTGCTTTTCTAAACTCGAATATTATTACTCATTTCGGTATCCCTGATTGTCTAGTCTTTGATAACGCTTCATACTTTTCTTCTCTTGAGATGAGTGAGTTCGCTTTGGAGAAAGGAATAAAACTGAAGTATTCTACTAGTTACTACCCCCAGGGCAACGACTTAGCAGACTCAACAAACAAGAACTTGATCAAGATTATCAAGAGAACCGTGGCTGAAAATCAAAAAAACTGGCACAATGCACTGCTAAATGCACTGTGGGCTGATAGGGTAACACCCAAAGCTACTATAGGTAATTCCCCCTTTTTTCTCGTTTATGGAAGAGAAGTCATTATGCCACCTCACATTCTTCTTCCTTCACTTCAATTGTCACAAAAGGTCCAAGAAGAAGATTGTCCCCTTTTAGAAATCCGCATTAATGCTTTGATGAAGTTAGAAGAAGTAAGAACCCAAGCTAAGCGTAAGTTAGACCAACATCAACAAATGATTAAAAGATGGTTCGATTCTAATTTTTCTTCTGATAGGGCTTTTGAAGTAGGCGATCTCGTCTTAAAATGGGACAAAACACACGAAGGGAAGGGTGAGCACAGCAAGTTTCAAAACTTATGGCTTGGGCCATTTTTTATTGCTGAAAAGTTGGGTCCTAGTTCCTTTCGATTGCAGAATCTTGAAGGACAGCTTGACAACTATCCGGTGAATGGCCAAGCCCTGAAAAGATACTTCGCCTGATTATTACCCTTGTATATTATGTAAATATTTCCTTTTGTTTTTATTTTTCCTTTGTTTTCGTTTCTAGTTTTGATTTGATTGATCAGTTTTTTTTGTGTTTTTGAAACATATGCTTATGTGCACTGAGCTATTCGAACAAAGACCACATAAAAATTTCTTCGCTAAAATAACCTCTGAAAGATTGTACGATCATCAGTGATATATTTCTAAAACTAATATTTATGTTGAAAAATTTTGTTGTTTGAAGGAAGTTCACTAATTTCAATCTCTGAGCAAAGTTTGTCATGATCATCTATTATCTTTTTACACTGTTCCTTTTCTGTAAAGGAATGACTCAAAAGGATGTCTCCCTATCATAGTAAGTTGTTTTGTAAATAAAACATTTATGGAGCTGAATAAAGGACAGTGTCAAAAAATTATGATGAGATCTAAAAAATATGATAAAATATCAATATTTTCAGCGTCACCCCGCTCAGCTATCCATAAAAGAAAAACAAAATAAAAATATTAATAAGAGCTATGGGAAGTGTTTGTAAACCCACCGGGATACTGAACAGGTCCGCTGGCAGCGGGTAAATTCATGCATGGCACCAAGACAACTTCGTCGGGGTACTGATCAGGCCTGCTGGCAGCGAAGCAATGTCGGGTACACGAAAATCTGTAAAACATTATTATAAGAAACCTCTTTAAAGTCTTTTATTCTGATCTAGAACTTCTTGACAGGATACAGACGTCGGAGTGGGTTAAATGGCAACCCTGTCGAGGCTATGGATGCCTGTTGGCAGCAGTGGCCATGCCAACAGTATTGAAGATTTTATTATTAATATCATGACTTACTGATCTTAAGACTGTTATTAGTTTTCATCTTTTAAAACATCGCTGGAAAAGATAGTAGATGATGATGTTTGTACGATTTTCTGATTGTTGTTTTTGAGTTGAAATTTTCTTTGCTGTCCTAATCTAAATTCATTTATTTTGACAGAGATAACTGCTTCTCCCAGTGTGTCGCCATTGTTGGCAGCCAATTCAATTTTTTCCATTTCCCTATAAGCTTCCTACACCTATGTCTCCTGAACTTCAAATTATCGTCGCATTTTCCAAATAGACAATATTTTCATTTCTTGCGACACTTGCAAATTGGTCTCGATTTAGTTTTAATGACTGTAAGCGTGAAAAATCCTCTATCATTATTTGAACTATCATGGTCTTTTATTGAGATTTTGAGTGGCACTTTACCTTTGGTTTATCATGTGGCTGAAAAGATTTTTCAAACTTTGCCTATTCTTACTTTAATTGCGTGCAACTTGATTTTTATTTAATTTGTAAAGCATTGAGCATATGGAGACTTGCCTAGTCATTGATTTACATATGGGTCATGGTTTATTTTTGTTTTTATGTATATAATGTGATCCTTATGATAATATTTATAAGCTATTGGCTTATCGATTTCATGAAATCAATTGTCACCATGTTTTAAAACCTTTGATCAGAATATTTGATTATGCAATGGTGCCTTGGTTAAACATTTGGGTTTTGATTTAACGTTGCATGACAATGGTTTGAACTATTACAATGGCACATATTTAACTTTGGGATTGATTTCATATTGAACATTCATGGTTTCAAACAATACATTGGCGCATTGATATGTTATCCACTGTTTCATTCTTGGGTTGGCTGATTAATATGGTTTGAACGATGTCATGATTGATTGAACAACGTTGTACTTTGTCATTACTGCTATGCATGGTGGTGGATAATCCCACCACCCTCACACGCGTACATTAATTTTTTTCCCCTTTGATCGTTCACAGCTGTTAGCCCAAACGATTTTGCTCCTGTGTGTTGTTGTTTTCAATCCAAACCCTGACCATGTGCCCGCACCATGGCTCCATTCATAAGGGATGAACCCAATGGTAGCCAGGCTCTGTTGATGTTAGACAGTGCTTACAGTGACCTTGAGGAATTCGGATGGCTCCCGTTCATACAAAATTTTGATGGCTTTAACCCTTGCGTGGCTCGGCAATTCGCATTAACCTTTGATGGCTGTCGAGCCAAGGTTGGGGATGTCCAGTTGGAAATTAATGAGAAATTTCTCAGTTTAGCTACCGGTCTACCTGCCACTGGACAAAAATGGTCCAAAAATTGCAAAGTGGAAGAGGTCCCGTGGATGTTTCTCTTCCAGTCGCGTAAGGTTAGCTCCTGTGACAAGGGTTTTCCCATGAACATGCTCAAGCAACATTGGCATGATTTGCTGATGTTAGTCAAACAATTTATCACCTGCGAGGGTCAGTATGGTTTTGTTTTCTTATATCACCTTTGTTTACTTATGGTTTTCGTGGGCTACGAGCTTAATATGCCTTATTACTTGCATAGGAGTCTGTTTAAAATGTCTAAAAGATACAAACAGAACTAGGCCAATAGCAGCCTTTTTCACTTTGGGTTGATTAAAATGATTGTTGTCTATCATTTGGGGTTATACTAAGACTGTTGGAATGATTTTCTTACTCACAATAATTTTGAGGATTCAAACCCACCACAGGTTGACAAACCTGTGGTGAGCGAGGGAAAGTCTGTACCTCCGGTACCCTATAGTGTTCTGTTGCCTAAACCCTTACCCGTCTCACCTCCCGACCTACCCCAGTCTGTGACCAAGGATGTCGAAACTGTTAAACCCGTGGGCAAGAAACCTAAAGCCAAACCTACTGCGAATTCCAAAGGCAAAAAGAAAGCCCGATTAATCTCTCGCATGGCGAGAAACAAACTGAAACCTCCTGTCAACCCTGACCCTATCATTTTGAGTGAAGATTTCGACTTGGAGGTGAAACGTTACCTGGCAAGTGAGTATCCCTATTCGGAAGGTCTTTGTGCCAAACCCGCATACGATTTTGTGAAAAACCTACCACCTTGCTTGCAAAACGACCCTAATTACCCAGGCATTAAACTGCCTTATGAAACCCCCGGTGATTCGTCAAAACCCTCCCCTGCTCTACCTCAACCAGCTGTGCCACCCTATGATCAGTGTGGATCGTGGTTAGAAAGGTATTATCTTGATGTGCCAATGCTACAGTCCAGAATTCATTCGCTGGAGGATCAAGTTGCAAGGCTTACCAGTCAAAAGGCTAAATTGCAATCCACTGATAAGAAACAAAGGACAACATGTTCTATTTTGTTTAAGAATGTGGAGTCAGCTACAGCGGTCGTGAATTCAAAATTAGCATAGCTCGACAAGCCTCACTGGTATGTCTATCACCTCTTTATATGACAAACTTATAGCTCTGTTTGCAGCGTGACACTGTATGCACAGTTTTGTTTTGATTAATCAAATTTTGCTTCGATTGGTTTTTCTTCGATTCGATTGATTGTGCTATAGATTTGATTGGTTTGATTTTAGCTTAATTGGGGATATTCTGTTGCTAATTGAAGTCATTGTATCTATTATAGACACAAGCTGTTTCACATTTCAATTTTGGACACAATCAATGTTTCGATTCGAATTGGTTACAATGTATATGATATGATTGATGGTTAACTGTTATGGTTTTAATTACATATGACTTTCGACCAGCTCGGATATAGTTTGGATTATGTTTAAAATAATTCTGTTTTATATACACCCAAATCGTGAATAGATACGAATCGTAATAGCTATATCCAGGCAGTTGATTTGCGTTGGTCTACTCTACCATACTATCACTTCGATTCATATTGCAATAAAAATACTGTTTGAATTTGATTTGGAGAACGAAAGTGACTATACCAAGAATAACGATTTGTTTCTAAAATTAACTCAGTCACGATTTGCTTCGATTGTTGCACAGTTTATGATTATCACTGCTGTTGATGGTTGTGATCACTATTTGATCCTGTCCGTTGACTATGTAACGCTTAGCAATCGAAACCTATGGCAAAGTTTGATGCTGTTATGAATGTTTTATTTGACTATAATCGTAACAGTCTTTCAATCTTGGTATTTGATTAAAACAACATGAATCTTATGCACATTGTTACATCCGTAACAAATCGATTATGGTTGTGTTGGATTACGATTGTGTTGGATTACATCGTATCTTGTACGATATGATTCACCATTAATTTCATTTGATATGAAATAGTCTTGTGACTGTTTGACCCAATTTTATGGCAACAGAAAATCAGAGCATTCCTATCCCTGTTTCGATTCAATCCCTTTTGATTTTGTTTAATTTAAATGATAAACTCATTTGAATCATTAGTGATTCGTTTTAATGTTTATTAAAAGAAAATTAAATTGGATTATTTAAAAAAAAAAAAATCATTTAATTTCTATCTGGTCATGTATGCTATTTTAGACTAGCTACAAAATCAGATGATTCTGTAGCTGAGTCTGTAAGATTAGATTTTTATTGTTTTGTTGATGAAATATCTTTCTAATTTGATATTTTTGGTCTATTGAAGGTAAATTCGAAATTGCAATGGATTTCATGAGCAGTTAGAGGATATTTCAAATATTTTACTTGCATTTTATTTTCCTAGTTTTAGTTGATTCTGGGATATCTCCCAGATTATGTAAAACAATTTGATATTATCCACAGGGAGGTTTTACCCTGTGGAGAGACTTATATATACTTATGATTTTTGTAATAATGACATCCTCATTCGTGGGAGAACAAGGATATGGAGTTTTAATACAGACTGAAGAAGAATTTGGTGTTTTGTCATAGCTTTAGCTTCTCATTATATCAACATTTTGTTTGACGTTGTGTATATCAATTTGCATCTGGTTAATGACTACTTTAGATATCTTAATCATGTGCAAATGATATAATTTTAATCAATGTAATCCATATCTATTTTCTTCCAAGTGTATAAAAGACATAACAATTGTTTAATCCAGTTTGTGAATGACAAGTTTATCTTCTTCATAAGTTGAATTATCAAATATAAGTTTTTTCATAACAGGTTTCCCTTATTGCAGAGATTTATAATCATAAGATTGTTATGATTTTTTATGTCTTGTTTGTCCTGTAAACAACTCAAAGAGCAGCACATCCTATCGTTTACGAGAATCTTCTGGACTAATTGGTGCGAGTTTACTTTCGCCGAATAGCTTCAAAGTTATCATACACAGGACAAACTAGGAGCACTTCCAGGTCAGTTAGTCGCTTGTGTGTTTACTGTTTTTATTAGTAGTCTAGTTCAGTTATTAGTTTAGTTATATTTATAGTATTAGTATATTAGATTGTTTAATTTCAGTAAACATATTAGATCGTTTAATTTCAGTGCATTTTATTTCTTATTCATAAAATCAAAAATTCAAAAATATTTCTGGCTGTCTTAGGGCAGAAAGCATATGACTTTTACAGGTTTTATTCAAATCTGCATTCTGTGAATATTGTATATTTGTGAATAGATTGTAATTCAACTAGTAATTAGATGGTTACTTATTAAAGTTAGTGTAATAGTAATTAGTAGTTAGCATATAGAATAGTTAGTATAATTTGTATTTAGTTTTAGTTTATATAGTAGTTTGTTTAAATTAGATTAGTGTATTAGTTTGTTTTATTTATTAGTTAGTTTCTTGTATTTAGTTTTAGTTTGTTTTGTTAGTTTTAGTTAGTTTAGTTTGTTTTATTAGTTTTAGTTAGTTTGTTTTATATGTTTTAGATAGATTAGTTAGTTTAGGTTAGTTTTCTCTTTGGTTTTTTTAGGACTTTAGAGCAGCCAACGGAGCCGTTAAACCCGTCAGGGTGGTTCATTCCAAACATCTTGGGTTATTAGACAACCCCGGACCGGTTCCACTCTCTCAGTTGACGGACGGTCAATTTCGCCCGTCAACAAGTACATGAATGTTTTGGATGATCCATTGGGTAAAGGATTTAGGTGATGGGAGCTTGACGAAGCTGGTGAATTTTTTTGAAAATCTAAGTGGAAAATAACACAGGGACAAGATGCATTGGGAAAAAGTTAATGCAAATTAGCAGGTGATCTATGGTCTGCCAAGCCTCCTTAACTTTTGATATTGGGGGTTGGAAAAAATGGCTTTAGCTAGACCACTTTTCACCCTGATGTGCCTCTGAGGGAGCCACATGTCCATGAACAAAACCATAATGGTTTCCCCGACCTGCCTTTGAATAATTATCTTTTGCACTGGTTCATTCCCCAATATGTGCCTTAGCCGTTGATCCGGGCTTCTTCAAGATCAACGCTCCGTCAAGTTATACCTTTTGAACCTCCTCTATATTTTTCTATATGTCGCTAGATATATCCTGGTCCCCCAAACTATCATGCTTCCACAATGATATAAAATTTCGCTAAATTTCTAAAATTTGGACCCTGATCTGGAAATTGTTATGGTGATAACATTGGCTCCAACTGGGGATGCTATCCTTCCTATGAGGCAGCAAAGAACTCGTAGACCCAGTGCCTGATCCATTGGGCTCCTCTCAAAACATGTGCATGTACCCTGCTCTGTCCTATCACTAGTGTCTGCTGAAAACCAAACTCTGCACACTTCTCTCAACTGGATACTGGACACTAAATACACTGCCAAAATCTGACTATACATACTACTGAAAATCCAAACTGAAAAAATGCTTGACCAACAAGATTATTTGCATACTCATGTCTACTCTAAAACTTTTGAAATGAATACTCAATCAAGTGATGCTAAAGTGGCAATGAAACCAATCAAGCAATTGGCTTCCTGATTTTTCTCCGATCACATCTTTCTTAAGAAGGAAGACAAATGTAAAGATGGCAGCTGAAAACAAAAATTGAATCCAAAATCTGAGCTTATGAATGAAAAAAAATCCTCCTTCAATGATGAATCTAATAGGATGGTAATAATATCTTTAAAACCATGAAAAATCATTTCTTCTTGATGAGCAAAAATAGAAAGACGGGCCTCTTTCATAAGTGTTTGTTTCTCTTTCTCTATTTCTTCAGTTCTGAGAACATTTTCAAATGAAATGGTAGCAATAGGTTTGTCTAATTTTCCATGCATATCAACAAAAAAATTCATACATTCTTGAACATATTCAAATATAACATCCATATCATGTGCATCAATACTATCCTCTTGTTCATCAAACCATTCTGATTTGGTTTTATTAAACTTCTGGAAATTTGTTTAAGGACTGCCATTTTGACTTTCAAATGAGTTAATAGAAATAAGTTCTTGTTCATAATATTCTTGCAAATGTGAAAAGATAACAGCATGCACTATTTCACAGTCTAGAGTTCCCATGGATGCACTTTCAAAACCATGATTTTCAAATGAATCAAATAAAACCATTGCCTCTTCATCATCTTTCTGTATTTCTAATTGAAAAATGGCATATGTTGTTTTGTTTCTTTCCTGAAACTCTATGTCATTTGTTCGTTCAGTGCTTGAAGTTTCCATAGATGCAGTTTCAGAATCCTCATCCATGTATAGGCCACTTAGAATTTGAACAACCACATAATTCATAGGGGAAGAAATACAAATTTGAAAAACTTTGTCTTGCTGGAAATCTTGTTGAACATATTCATCAACTTTAGGACAAGGAAGAAAAGTTTTTTGATCAGCTTCATCTTCAACCAAAAGAGGGGCTACTATTTGTTGTTGGGCTGAATATTCATAAAGGGCTTCTATGATTTCATCATTCATACTCTCTTCATTCCAAAAACATTTTCAAGGTACTTAATGAAATGTTCACAAAATTCACAACAATCTTCAAACACCAAGGATGAAGAATTAGATTCTCCATAATGCTTAAAGAATGTTATATGGAAAT
>JASDQU010370362.1:203895-220711 GCA_032191745.1 Picea mariana
AGTGGAGTTGCCAATGATGTTTTGGAAGTTGGATTCTACATTGAGAGTGGAGTCGCTAGTGAAAATTCAAATTTCTGGATTCTTCTACCAGTGGAATCACCTTCAAAGTGATTTTTTGATTTGTGGAGTCGCCAGAAAAGGAATACAAGCAATATGTGCCTAAGTGTCTATTTCTCTCAGAGCTTAGAACTCAACCATGTTGTTCTTCCTAGGGAAAATTTTTCAATTTCATCCCCAACAACGACACCAAAATGTTAGCACTCTGTAAATTTGTTTTGGCTGGTAAAAAAATGACAGAGGTAACTTTTTCAACCAGCTTTAGAGATGAGGTACTAGACTGCTCAACTCAAAGAGGGATATCTCATGTCACTTGATATTTCTTTAATGAACAGTGGCTATATTTGTTTTGTTTTGGGGGTTTTTAATAAAGTTGTTGGCAAGGAAGGGGAGGAACACTTTGGGCTATGGAGTCAAAATTCTGAAATTGAATGAAAACATTGACTGGCCTATAGAACTCTCCAGAGGATAAAGGCTAAATGAGGCAATGAATCTGAGTTATAACTTGAATTTAATTAGAGTGGTAAGAGAAAAGAGAAACAAGCAACTGCATCAGAGCGTTACAAGAATGATTTCTGAATTAGCTAAGAAGAAACATACACAGTTTAAATTTCTTAAGACAAGAGCATCAAATGATGAATTTTGGTCCTTTAACTCTCCAATTTAAATAGAAGAAAAATGTATATGGAATAAAATATCACAGGAAACACATACAATGAGTGAAGACAAAACTCATATCACCACCATTAGAATCTTTTCATAGATACTTCAAAGCTGTTGCATATGTATTCAATTCAGCCCCAGAAAATTAAAATTAAGTTCAGAACAACTAGAACTGTGACCTTGCACTTTTTCCCACCACTAATATACTCAGAACCTCTAACACTTATACAATTCGAGTTCCTTCAGTGGGTAACTGCTTACAATAACTTAAATGAAATGGTTCAGCTTCTATAATGATTACAAATGACAGTTTTTAGAAAAAAACATTTCATGATCTCTGCAGATTCCTCCAACACTCCAGCTCCTTCCTCTACCACGTTCTCTTTGAAATGCCACTTATACTCTTTCAAATTTAACCCCATTTATCCATATTCTCATTAAATATTTGGGAATAATATATTTGAAATAAAAATAATTCCCAAATATTTTTTTATCCTGTAGAATTAAATTTCCATAATTTAATTCATGCCTGTGGTTTTTAAAACCATGTCTTGTTTGCCCAATTCACCATTTCATTGTAAAAAACATTTACTGTTACCATTTCCCTCTAATAAAACATTTACTGTGTAATGTTTTTCCAATTTACCGTTTCAATGTGAAAAAACATTTAGTGTGTGTTTTTTCTAGTTTACCGTCTTTGGTAAAATACCTTTTATCTTCTTCTTTTACTTCTATAAATCTTTGGATAAAGAATTATCCAAGTCTTGGTTCACGTGCATATTCCCATTTAAATTGTTTGCATGGAAATAAGCATTAATGTCTTTAATTTTAAAACTTAAATCTTACCTCCGTAAAACCTTTTCACCATGAAGAGGAATTTCATTTATTATAAATTTCATATTTGTTGTTGAAATGCACTCTTGGAAAAATGCCACATTAAACATATGATAAATGATGCATTTATTACATCGGGCCTTGGTTGGAGTGGTTTAATCCAAAATTCTTTTGCCTCTGATGTGCTCCATGTAAAAACACGTGTCCACCAAATAAACCACGGTAGTTTTCCCCAACATGCCTTCACATAATTAACCTCCTCGTGACTTTAATCCTCGATATGTATGTGTGCCCTCCATCCAACATTTGACCTTTCCACATTAAAAATTGAGATTTGGGCCATGATTTGACGTGATTTCATAAATTAAATATTGGATTAAATATTAATATAAATATAAAAATATTTATATTAATAATAAAAAACCCCTTTTTTCTATTTTGGAAGGACTTTGGGCATATGAGGCTTAACAAGAGTACATATGAAGGTCCTCCATGGGAAAATAATTCATAGGAACCAACATAGAGGAAGAAGGATAGATGGACGGGATGTAATAAGTAGAATGACCACCCATTTGAGCACTTTCTCTTGGAAAAGTGAAGCTAGGATTGGATCCAAAAGAAGGAATATTCCAACCTCCTACCGTAAGAGTTGGTTGAGGGATATGAATCCCACCAAAATAAAATGGAGAATAAGGACATCTCATTCCCCCAGACCCAAAACTAGGATTCACATAAGACGATGAGACAAATGATGGAAAGTGAGAAGACATGTCTAGCATACCATGAGAAAAATGATTAGAGGCCCAATGCATTGACTGAGTATCATGATTCAGCGTACCACTCAAAAATACAAAAGGATTCATCCCCATGGAATGAGAAAAGACCACGGGTTGGGTAACTCTAACTGAGGGAGTCACAGGGGATCCACTAACCATAACAATGAGAACTCATGATGCAATATAAAATCCTAAGGCCAACTAATAGTAAAAAATCACACCAAAGTAAAACAAAAAGGCCAATGCACACAAACAATATATAGTGGCTGAAAGGGGCCTCCCTCACTAGAGTAGGTATGCCTCACCCAAGAGGGGCTTGAGACTCCCTTCAAAATATCAGAGGTATCAGAATCAATTATAAGGGCCCTCATGGAATTAAAAAGAAATCAGTTAGATCCCCCTGGAGAGGTAATCCTCCATAAAGGTTGTGTGCTTCCTGACCCTTATCTAACCCAGGGTACCTACAGAATAATCCCTGCAAGTAACCTATGTGGCTACCTATGTCAAGAAACTAAGCCACCATGATATAACCAATGAGTAGGTGGACAATCGTAATTCAAGTCCACAGTATGGGTAGGGTAGCAAAGCCCAAAATCTCGAAAGCACCACCTCTCATAGAGGTAAAGGTACTAGCAAGACTCCCATATATGAATAGATCCCCATAAATATCTCTGACGCTAAGAAAGTATTGGAGGAATATCTCCTCAACCAACTTCACGCGACCTTGTGCTTAACTCTAGTATGAGAGGAGCCTCCTAACGTCACCAATTATACAATGGATTTCACCACTCCCTTAATCAGACACATTTGTTGAGTTTAATAGCCTTGGAGAATTTTACTCACAAAATCCTATTCCAAGGCTCTAAATCCTAAGCTAGTTTGTGCACCCTAAAAAATAAAATTGTTTCTAATCAATTTTAAATTTATCAGCATTACTTTTAGTGGCCTTGCTCAATTAAAAAGGTGCAGTCATGAAACTGATGATTTTATGACTCAACAAGTAAAATAAATGAATATGAATAAAATGCAAAGTCCTAACTTGAATTCCCAATAAATGATAAGCTTTTCAAAATGCAATTTTCATTTTAATTCTGCAATTTCAAATAAGATGCAATCTTTCCATACATGTACTAACATCAATGATAAGAACCCAGAAGATCAAATACCAACCATGCAAAATGCATATTTTTTGTATTTTCAATATAAAAGAATGAAAATGAAAGGACTGAATAACAACTTGATAGAAATATTCTATTGAATGTAAACATAGACAAACCAAGTAGAATATCAAGAAGAAAACACCCAGCCCAAGGTACAAGGACAACCAATGAAAAATACTATGAGAAAGGAAAAACCACCCAAAAATTCAACTAAAGAAAGATCTCCTATCACTCTACAAGAACTTAGAAGTCATCAAAGAGACCTAAGAAGACTCAACAACCATCAAAACTTACCCAACAAACATCAAATTCAATAATCAAGCAAACAAGGTTGATGTATGTGACTTCTCATAAGAAAATTGCGTATATACGCTTCCTACAAAACAACAACTCGCGTATGTATGTGACTGTTAGGAAAAAACTGCATATATGTATTAAAACATTGTCAGGTTAAGGATAATGCCAAGAAAATCAGACTCAAAATGAACAGAGGTTTCCAAGAAATCAGATGACAAGAAACACAATATAAACGAGAGCAATCAAAGGAGAAAAACACTCCAAACCTTGAAAAGAAGATTCACTCCCCAGTATGGTTGCTAATTTTGTTATGAGGAAAATAACTCTATGGCATGGGGTAAACCACAACAGATGAAAATGACTGCAGAAATCAAATCTAATCTCAAGTATGTTATCTAAAAAATTATTCTAACAAGACAAAATAAAGAGCCTACCTCATCCAGACATTCTATGAAGTCCACCATTGAGCACTTGATTCAAAGCAATACACCTGCAACTTGTTCTCAACAACCAAAATACACAATCATATTGTGATAATATATAAAGTTATCACATTCAATAGAATAATCCATCAATATTCATAAAAAATATGCCCATGGAATAACAATTCAAATATTTGCAAGACATTAATTGTCGATAAAAGAGTATTTCTATTAAAATGTAATCAACAAAAGTGTATGAATGGAAAACTTCCATGTCAACACGTTCGGAACCAAGAAACTAAGTCCCTTCTAGTTGGGCCTCCACCACTTCAAACTTCCACCAAAGGAAATCTCATATAAGAGAGACAATGAGGTTCTCCATCAAATAGGGAAGAGCTTGGGGAGTGAACAATGTGTCCAGAATTAAAAAAGCAAAGGGATGGAAACTCAATATGAAGTGAATAATTTCTCTAGATTAACTTTTCTCTCAAAGTTGATTTCTTCTCTCCTCTTTTCCACATCTTGGATAAGGCCCATTTATAGCATTCAAATGGAACTGAAGGGTCAAGTTTGAACGTTTATGTTGGATTATTGAGAGGGGGGTGAATTAGTAATAGACCAATTTAATCCTTTTTCACCAAAAATGCAAGTGTTATATCAATGTAGCATTATCATCCAATAGTTATAGAGTAAATAAACAATGAACAAATGAGAAATCACACACAAACATAGTACATCAGTGTTTTATTTGGAAACCCAAAGAGGAATAAAACCACAAAATTATTTTTCTTATATGTCTTGAAGAATTACATTCATTGGAAGTACCAAATTCCTTTGTTTTTCAGTTGAACCTGGAAGGAGGCTCCAACCCCCTAGTTTTTCAGGATACTACCCAAGGGAAGCTCCATGTCCCCAATTCTATGGCTACAACCAGAAGGAGGCTACAACCCCCTATGTTCTCCAGTTACAACCCGACGGTGGCTACAACCACCTGTCCTTGCTACGTCCAACAGCCCTAAAATATAAATGCCAAATGTAGACAACCTGTCACTGTCACTGAATCAACCACTACCACTATCAACCTGTCACTATCAACCTATACCAATAACCTGTAACAACCTGTACCAATCAATCTGCACCAAAAACCTTGTACCAATAACCTGAACCAACATGTACCATGCATCAACTGCACATCAACTATGACTCATCAAGATGTACCAACATCATCAACTATACACCTCATGTATGTGCCAAATCATCAACTACTTGTCTCAACTGTGTACCCAACATGTAGCTCAACCATATACCAAAGACATACACCAATATAACCATAAACAATTCATCACTCTATCCATAAACCAAATACCATAAACCCTTACATCAAACCATGTGCCACAACCTCATTGTTATGTAGTCTCAAGCTAAACCAACAACTTCAACAACACATCACAATTGAAAGACCAATACCCATATGGATAATACCAACAAAAAATAACCAACTATATCCCTCAACAAATCTGATGTATGCAGCAATACTGAACATCCAATACCATCTCAAGAGATAAAACCTAGCTCACAAAACATACCTCAAACAAGATGTGCCATATCTCTCATAAATAGACCCCAACCATGTTGTTGTCACACTTTTTCTACCGTGATTTTTTTGCCACACATTTTCTATCACGATGTTTCTACCGCACTTTTTCTGCCGCAATTTTTCTGTTGCACTTTTTTTGCTGTGATTTTTCTATTGCACTTTTTCTGTCGCACTTTTTCTGCTGTAGTTTTCCTACCACACTTTTTCTACCGCACTTTTTCTTCCACACTTTTCCTACTATACTTTTTCTACTGTAATTTTTCTCTATCAATAATACATGCCCAAATAACCTTTCACAAAGATAGATATTCAATGATATTCAAGTGTGATTAAAATGAGAGCGCCTTGCCTCTTATTTATACTTTCATGTAGCATCCCACTTTCCTTATTTTAGGGAGTTCTCCATTAACTTTATTATTTAAACAATTTCTTTTGCAAATAGTTTGACTTTTTGGGGCTTCTAGATGACTCATGAGGGTCCTCCAACTTCACATGGCCATAAGTCTCTAACCGTAAGGAGTTATGTGATGTTCCACATACCACCAGAAATGGCATGAAAAACACTATCCATCTAGGACAGTTTCACTGACAAATTAATTGAACGTTATCTCATTATTACACAATTAAGCATGGGTTCTCTAACCATACTTCTAGGATAACACAATTCACAAAGCGTCTTCCTGTGATGGATTTCACCATAAGGGGACCAATTTGGAGTTCATTCATTTGTACTTCTTATCAACCATGACAAGAAAATAATAAGTCATCTTTTCATCAAACAAACTTGGGTCCATTACCCAAACCTTTGTGCTACTGGAAGTTTCTAGTAGACTTTCTTCAAGAGTTGACATCAATGACAACCAACCTTAATCAACAATCTCCCCCTTTGGAATTGATGGCGACACTCTGATGCAATATTGAAATCATGTCATGCAATACTGAAGTCATATCACTCATGATCTCCCTGGAACCATGCCTCTATCCTCCACATCTTTGTGACATTTTATCCCCTTGAAATCATGCCTCTGTCCTCTGCATATGATAAATCTATCCCCCCTTGTCATCAATGGAAAAGGTATCTTTCCATCTGGGGCTACTCCCCCTAACTGAATTGTCCTCTTTATGGTTCTTGCTCATGTACATCTAAGACATATAAGATAAGAATTCAAAAGAGTTCATTTTGGAGTAGAAATAACTTGGAGTCTCTGGAAAAGATACTCAAAGGCTTCCCGTGGAAGTGGTTTTGTAAAAATGTCTGCCACTTGTTCTTTTGTGCCCACATACTCAACTCTGATGTTCTTTTCTGAAACATATTCCCGTAGAAAGTGATACTTGATTGGAATGTGCTTCATCTTGGAGTGCATCACTGGGTTCTTTGAGATACTGATGGCTCTTGTATTATCACAATAGATTGGAATGGGATCATCATACTCAACCTGTATATCTTTCAGAGTTTGTTTCATCCAAATAACTTGTGTACAACATGTTTTTGCTTCAATATACTCTACGTTGGCTATAGATAAATATACTGATGATTATTTCTTTCTTAGCCATGATACTAAACAATCACCCAAGTAGAACATTGCTCCACTGGTGCTTCATTGGTCATCAATACAACCTGCCCAATCTGCATCTATGTAGGCAATAAGTGATATATCCTTTGCTTTTGGATACCATAATCCAAACTCTTTTGTTCCTTTGAGATATCTGAAAATCCTCTTCACTGCTAATACATGTGATTCCTTTGGTGTTGATTGAAATCGTGCAACTTTTCCAACTACTTGTATTACATCTGGTCTGGATGCTATCACATATAGTAGGCTACCAATAATTGACCTGTATTTCCTCTGATATGTATACTTTGAATCATCATCTTTTTTCAACTTGCAACTAGTTTGCATGGGAGTGATAACTGGTTTGCAATCTTCCATTCCGAACCTCTTTAGCATTTCTATGATATAATTGGTTTGAGAACTAAAACTTCCTTGGTTTCTTTGATGTATCTAAAGTCCCATAAACAAGGGTGGTTATCCAAGTAATTACATTTCAAATTCATTCTACATATTCTTTGCAAATTTCTGGCTTAACCTATCATCATCACTACCAAAAATAATATCATCAACATAAACTTCAATTAGTAAAATACTATATTGACTTCCCTTGATGTAGAGGTTGATGTCGCACTTCCTTTTCTGAACCCTTCCTGTTGTAGATATTTATCTGGTCTAGAGTACCATGCTCCAGGAGCCTATTTTAGACCATACAATGCCTTCTTTAATTTACACACATAATTTTCATTCTCTGACAACTGAAATCCCTCTAGTTGTTCAATGTAGACTTCTTCTTCAAGTTCCCCATTTAGAAAATATGATTTTATGTCCATTTGATACACTTTAATATTTTTGGAGCATGCATAAGATAAAATCAATCAGATTGCTTCCATTTTGGCAACTGGGGAAAATGTCTCTTTAAATTCGATTCATTCAACCTATGCATATCCTTTACATACCAATATAGATTTGTTCCTTGTAACCTCTCCATATTCATTTAATTTATTCCTGTATACCCACTTTGTGCTGATCACATTCTTATCCTTTGGTCTTGGAACAAATTCCCAAGTGTATTTTTTCTCTATTTGATCCAATTCTTCATCCATGGCCTTATTCCAAAATTCATCCTTGTTGGCCTCTTCAAAATAGGTTGGTTCAATTGTAGATGAGAGTGATAGGTGCGTTTGTTCTGGCGAACACATTCTTCTTCTAGTATCAACTCCTGCATCTTTGTTTCCAATAATATGATTTGAAGGATGATTCTTCTGTACTTGTCTGCTAGGTGTCTTTGGAGACACTTTATGAACTTTCTCTTATGCTTTTGTCAGATCCTCTTCATATTCCATTGATTCATTTTCTTCTTCCTTTAATTCTTGTCTACCTGTTTTATCAATTGTTACGTTGATGATTTCCACAACTTTGTTCAATCTCAGGTTGTAACACTTGTATGCTTTCCTTGTACATGAGCAACCAACAAGTACTCCTTTTTCCATGTTAGCACTCTGTAAATTTTGTCCGGCTGAATAGAAAAACAACAAAGGTAACTATTTCAACCATCTTTAGAGATGAGGCACTAGCCTGCTCAATTCAAAGAGGGCTCTCTCCTGTCACTTGATGTTTCTTTGGGAATTGGTGGCTAGATTTGGTTTGTTTTGAGGTTTTTATAAATTTTTTGGCCAAGAAGAGGAGGGACACTAAGGGCTATGGAGTCAAAATTTTGAAATTGAATGAAAACATTGATTGGCTTGTAGAACTCTCCAGAGGATAAAGGCTAAATGAGGCAATGAATTTGAGTTATAACTTGAATTTAATTAGAGTGGTAAGAGGGAAAGAGAAAAAAATAACTGCATCAGAGCATTACAGGAATGAATTCTGAATTAGCTAAGAAGAAACATACACAACTTAAATTGCTTAAGCCAAGAGCATCAAATGATGAATTATGGGCCTCTAACTCTCCAATTTAAACATAAGACAATGTAAATGGAATTGAAGAAACATAGGAAATACATACAATGAGAGAAGGCAAAAATCATATCACCACCATTAGAATCTTTTCATAGAGACTTCAAAGCTACTGCATATGTATTCAATTCAACCCTAGAACATTACCAAAAGTCTTTCCTACACAGAGGGCAGGCTCCTCTTTTTTCCATCTTTTCATATCCTCGAGATAATACATATATAGGGGAATTACTTGTGGAATTCAAAATGTTTAGACTTCCCCATAATTCTAAAAATAGAGATAAGTTACAAAAAGGAGTGTTTTATAATAACAATTACCCTATTTTAAAGGGACTATTAGGAACATGTCTGTCATATCTTGGGCCCCTTTCTTCGACTGCCATTTGTCCAAAATTTGCTAGAATGTACTTAATCCTACCTGAGAATTCATTTCATCTTGGTGATTTCCTCTTTCAGAGTGCTCAACCAAGAGAGTTGATTTTCTCCGATGTTCTCCATCATCTCGTCTCTAATTTCTATTCCCTGTTGTTTTCTCCACTTCTTCTTCGCTACCTGCTTGTAGATTTCGTCTGTGTGTTCATTGATGACTAGGTCCATCATAATAGGTTTTAATTTGACCCCCGACTCGGATTCAGCTGCGGGCCCTGTATGAAATTTGGTTGCTAATATATGCACAACCTTTCTTTCTTTTTCACTTATTGGTAAGCTTGACACATTAGTTGAGAACCTCGTTGTACTGGACACTGTTCGATTGATGTTATCCATATATTTTGACCTTGCTGAGGCCATGATTTTGTCTCCCTTAATTCTACAGACCTCAAGAAATCAATTCAGCTCAAGATTACTCCACTTATGCATGGGACGATGATTTCCCGTAGTAGGATAAAGCTACCCATATCTGAAGATCGGTATTCCTTGAATCCTAATCATGAATTATTGACATGGTACATTGGTTTTACATGCTTCATCAATCTACTTCAAATGATGAACTTTTGAGTTAGTTATACGACGACGTTTGCTTGACATGTCGGATGGGAAGTACCTGCACCAACGACGCGAGGTGATTTGACTATCTGTCACCTCCCCCCATGAGTTGTGGATTTGACACATTAAACCATGTGACATCGAGGATTTTGAGAAAACGGTTTTAGGAAAACTATTTTTTTCCCCGATGCACTTCTAAGGTCACCATGCATCCACTATTAAAATCACAATGGGTTTCTCCGGTCCGCCCTCGCATAATTAAGTTTCGCGCTAGTTCACCACCTGATATGGGCCTCAACCGTCGATTTGGGTTGCTTCAAGATCAACGTTCTGTAAGACTCATTCCTTTGATATTCTTCCATATTTTTCCATATTACTGCCACATATGACCCAAATCTCCAAATAACGCCATGTCTCTACACTGATTTAGTCACCTGCTAAATTTAAACTCAGATTTGAAGCATGATCATCATGGTGATAACATAGGCTCCAAATGGGGATGATATCCTCCCTGTCAGGTAGAAAATAACTATAGACCCGGTTCCTTCTTCATTGGGTTACCTTCAAACATGTGTGGGCATCCTGTTTCATCTTGGAGACTGAATCGTCAAATCTTAAAAATGGATTTTGCAAACTGCTTTCCACTGGATGTTGAAAAATTACTGCTAGGATCTAATTGTACATACTACTGGAAAACAATGCTTGATCAACAAGCTTATTCACACATTCCTACCTACCCTAACTGGTAAAAAGTACCTTCAATAAAGTGAAATCATAATCCCAATGCAGCCATGACAACATTCTATCCATCGTTCGTTTCTTTTGTACTTTCCTGTTCAAAAACCCTTCTGCTGACGATTCATTCAAAATTTTATCTATAAGTCCAATTCTTAAAAAAATTGAAGGGCCTGGATTGTTCACTTCCTCTAGTAGGATTGCAAAGGGATCCTCTAAGATATTCATAAAACAATCATCACATTTCACTCCTTCCACTGCATTTATGTTTTCAGGTGATTCAACTTGTTGACTTCTATCAAAAAACTGGCAAAACTTTTGAGAAGTTTGGTAATAAATATTTCTTGAGTCATAAGGTAACCATGGTTGAAGAAACTCATATGATGTAAAAGGACTCACATTTGATACAGACATTGATTTTTTGCAGTTCTCTATTGTTGGTGAATTATGATTATAAACCTTTTCCATATAATGTGTCCTGGGATCATGAATCATATGGAAGAATGTTTCCTTTTCAGGAATCAAGACAGAAGAGTAAGATTCTTCCACAAGTGTTCCTTTACTACTTAGAGTCTCTATAGGTGAAGTTTCAAAATCTCCATCCATGTCTAGGATTTTCAGAAATAGGATCACTACATCATTTTCAAGGGAAGAAAGGAAACGTTGAAATGCTTTGTCTTGTTGGGAATGTTGTTGAACATTTGCATTAGTTTTAAGAGAATAAAAATGACCTTCAAAAAATTTTTTTTGATCAACTTCTTCTTTAATCTGATGGTTAAGCACAGGTTTCCACTCTAAATTTTCCAAGTAATGATTTTTCAATGCATGTGAGAGTAGTTGGTGTTCTTCAATGATAACAACCTTTTCATGTAAAATGGTACTACTGTGAATACAATCAGAACTCCCCATTTTCTCTGAAGTCTCATGATTCTCTTTTAACCATTCAAAGTAAGAAAAACATAAGGGGAGATAATTTTTATTTGTAAGTCCACTTCTTTCTTTACTTTCAACTTCATGCTTGGATACTTTCTGATTTGAAATGCTATTTTGTTTCAACAGTTCGAATGAGGGAAAAAACAATGGCAAGGTTTTGTTACCTGACTCAAAACCTTCTTCATTTTCTCCAGTGTCATCATAGGTACATTTCTCCATCTCTTTGGATTGTTGTACATGATCACTTTTAGCTTTGTCTTCGATCAATGACTGCACCTCTGAATTGACAAGGTCTTCTACAAAGCAAGGAACAGGGTCATCAAGTGCCTGAGAAAAGTGCTCCAATATTTTTTCAATCTATCTCGTTGGTTTGATGTGACTTTGGATCAGCACAGATTCGCTTGCTTCAACAATGATTTTAGAATTCTCTCTCAAAAATTTGAATGCAGCAAAGCACAAGGGTGGATAATTTTCTTCATCTGATCCAATACTTTTCTCCTTGTAACTGTGATACGTAGGTTGATTTATTTCACTATACTTCTAGAAAAAAAAGTCTTGATCATCACAATCCTCCTCATATTTGTCATATACGGGAAAATCAACAGTCTGTGTGATGTCATCTAATAAGAACAAACTGGGAACATCAACCTGTTCTTCAACAAAATGACTCGTAAACTCATCCTCTTGACCATCTGTAAATGAAAACATAAAACGATCATGATTTTGCTTATCATGAGATGGATCAGCACCCCCTCTTTCAATAGGTGGAATATAAATTATTTCAGAATCATTGGCGTTGGAAACTACAAGAGTACCTATGGTATTTTCAAATCTATGCCCAGGATCCCAATTAACCTCTTTCCTTTCATATTCACTTTCACATTCTCGGGCATTTGGTCCTTCATTTTGAATATGTTCACATGATTTGATGTTGTGCTGAATGTCCTGAGCATCACAAAACATTTTTTGTAAGGACTTGGATCTTCTTTCCATAATAAGGAGAGACGAATCTGGATGGAGAGTAGTTTCATAATGGAGCATAGAAACAACTTCAGTCGGTCAAATTTCTTTGGGTGAATTTTGATAGATACTGGAAAACCTTATGCTGAATACAGAAATAGTTTCATTGTCTTGCTTTTCCAAAGCATAGAACTCTCTAAGTTGTAGGTCCAAAGACTTCTTATTTCCCCAAAAATTTAAAAAGACATCCTTCAATTCCTCCCATGAGCTAATTTCCTCTAGCTACAAATGTTTAAACCATTCTTTGGTGTCTCCTTTCAAAGATTGAGAGAAGGCCCTCATACAAACATCATCATGTTCAATCTCAAACAAATCTATAAAATGCTCAAACCCTTGGATGTGTTTTGCAGCTGAGATGCTATCAGGTTCCCCATAGGTAGTTACTCATAGTGTTTTGGAGGAAAATTATGAAGGATGTGGGGTAACTTTAAGGGTCTTTATCTATTTTGAGTCTTGGAGGGTGTTGGATCAAGTGCAACAGATGAAATATCAACCCTAGTTTCATGGGGGTCATCAACTTGGTTATGGTCATCACATATCCCAGATGAAATTTCTTTATCAAAATGAGTGATAAATTGAGGAGACGTTCGTGTAATTTTAAGAGGGGGATACATATTTTATGGATTATCATGGTCATTATTTGCATGCAGTAAGAAAAGAAGAACTTGCCTAGCATTTTTGAGAAAGTACCAGAGAGAACCTATAACAAATAGAAAAATGATCTGAAAACAAATCCCATTTTGAGCATTTGTTTTCTTTCATAATGCCTTCTCATACCTCAGCCAAGGGGCATCATCTTTCAATGAATCCTCTGAACTGCATTTTGTATTCAAAATTTGAGTGGAGTCGCCAATGAAATATTGGGATATGGATTCTTCATTACTAGTGGAGTCACCATTGATGTTTTGGAAGCTGGATTCTTCATCAGTGAGTCACCAGTGAAAATTGACATTTCAGGATTCTTCTACTAGTGGAATCACCCTCAAACTGATTTTTTGATGTGAGGAGTCTCCAAAGTAGGGATACAGCCAATATGTGTCTAATTTTCTACTTATCTCATACCTTAGAACTCAACCATGTCATTCTTTCCCAAGGAAACTTTTTCAATTTCGTCCCCGACAACGGTGCCAAAATTTTAGCACTCTGCAAATTTTGTCCGGCTGAATAGAAAAACGACAGAGGTAACTATTTCAACCAACTTTAGAGTTGAGGCACTAGCCTACTCAAATCAAAGAGGGATCTCTCATGTCACTTGATGTTTCTTTGGGAATTGCTAGCTAGATTTGGTTTGTTTTGTGGGTTTTATAAAGTTGTTGGCCAAGAAGAGGAGGGACACTAAGGGCTATGGAGTCAAAAAAATGAAATTGAATGAAAACATTGATTGGCCTGTAGAACTCTCTAGAGAATAAAGGATAAATGAGGCAATGAATCTGAGTTATAACTTGAATTTAATTAGAGTGGTAAGAGGAAAAGAGAAACAAATAACTACATCAGAGCATTACAAGAATGAATTCTGAATTAGCTAAGAAGAAACATACACAGTTTAAAATGTTTAATCCAAGAGCATCCAATGATGAATTCTAGGCCTCTAACTCTCCAATTTAAATAGAAGATAGTGTAAATGGAATTGAACAAACACAGGAAATACATACAATGAGGGAAGACAAAACTCATATCACCACCATTAGAATCTTTTCATAGATACTTCAAATCTACTGCATCTGTATTCAATTCAACCCTAGAAAATTACCAAAGTCTTTCCTACACAGAGGGCAGGCTCCTCCTTTTTCCATATTTTCATATCCTCGTGATAATACATATATAGGGAAATTACTTGTGGAATTCAAAACGTTTAGACTTCCCTATAATTCTAAAAATAGATATAAGTTACAAAAATGAGTGATTTATAATAGTAGTTACCCTATTTTAAAGGGACCATTAGGAACAACTCTGTCATATCTGGGGCCCCTTTCTTCAACCACCATCTGTCCAAAATTTATTGGAATGTACTTAATCCTACCTGAGAATTAATTTCATCTTGGCAATTTCCTCTTTCAGAGTGCTCAACCAAGCGAGTTGATTTTCTCCGACGCTCTCCATTGTCTCGGCTCTAATTTTTGTTCTCTGTCATTTATTTCGATTCTTCTTCACTGCCTGCTTGCAGATTTCACTTGCAATTTCATTGATGACTAGGTCCCTCATAAAAAGGTTTAATCTAACCCCTGACTCTAATTCAGTTACGGGATCTGTATGAAATTTGGTTGCTAATATCTACGCAACCCACCTTTCTTTCTCACTTATTGGTAAGCTTGAAACATTAGTTGAGAACCCCGTTGCACTGGACAATGTTTGATTGATGTTATCCATATCTTTTGACCTTGTAGAGGCCAGGATTTTGTCTCCCTTAATTCTATAGACCTCAAGAAATTGATCTAGCTCGAGATTACTCCACTTATGCATGGGACAATAATTTCTCGTAGTAGGATAAAGCTACCCATATCTGAAGATCGATAGTCCTTGAATCCTAATCATGAATTACTGACATGGTACGTTGGTTTGGCACACTTCATCAATCTAATTCAAATGATGAAATTTTGAGTTACTTATACGACGGTGTTCACTTGACATGTCGGATGGGAAGTACCTGCACCAGCGATGTGAGGTGATTTGACTAACCATCACCTCCCCCCACGAGTTTTGGATTTGACACATTAAACCATGTGACATCGGGGCTTTTGAGAAAACAGTTTCAGACAAACTACTTTTTGCCCCGATGCACTTATAAGGGCACCACGCGTCCACTATTAAAACCACAATGGTTTTCCCCTGTTCACCCTCGCATAATTAAGTTCTGCGCTAGTTCATTGTTAGGACCCTATAATGTACCTTTTTGTTCATACTTTTTTCTATCATTACATCCTTTTCCCACTCACATTTAAGCCTACATTATCATCTTAACCTATCTTTCCAAAGGTATATAACGTCTCTTCTCTTTATTGAAACTCTACTTTACTCAACTTTGTTTTGTTGAAACTTTGCTTTACTGATTGTTACATTGTTTTCATACAATTCATTCCTAGGTAACTGTTAATCATTCTGATTGGTAATTATGCTTGATGAATTTATGAAAGTGTGATAATCAGAGACAGGTGTTGAAGATTCCTGCTTGGGGAATAGGGCCCTGTTCTATGTTACAGAATTGTTAGCCTTCAATACTTGTCAATCATTTTGATTGGTAATGAGTTTATGAAAGTGTGATAGTCAGAGACAGGTGCTGAAGATTCCTGCTTTGGGGAATAGGGTCATGTTCTCTATTACAGAATAGTTAGTCTTCCTTGTAGTATGCTGAAAGATTTATTTTCCTAGGTTGTTGTTTCTTAATTTAATCCAGGATTCTTCTGATAATTATTTTCCTTGAATCTCAAACTCTGCAATAGATAGATTGCTTTTCTGTAATTCAAAGTAGAACTTCAGTCTGTCCAAAGGAAGGTGTGATTAGTGTACTTTTACTACAACTCTAGATTTCTTTTGAGATTGAGCATATACAGTGTGTGATTGCCTTTGAAATAAACAGACTTCTCTGGGTTGACAATTTATGTAACACTTGACTGTTTAGTTAATAAGCAATTATAGTGACCAACATTTTGGCATCGTTGCCGGGGAAGGAAATTATAGATTTCAAAAGAACTTACGTTCTTTCAGATATACAGATTACATGAGAGGACATAGAGACCCCAAAGAAACTAACCCTACAAGTGGCAGCGGCAGAGGAAGGGGAGGAAGAAAAACTTTTATTGACAAGATTATATCAAAATCTGAATCTGTT
>JASDQU010370363.1:26135-46394 GCA_032191745.1 Picea mariana
TCTGATCTTCAGTCTAAGCACTCTAAGTTGGCCTTCTTTGGCTCCCCTTTTTCGAACTTCATCGAGTTGTTCCTATGTAATATATGTTGATTCATCATCACCATCATCCTGAAAGGAAAATGTTGTATCTATAAATTTGATACTGTCAGTGGAGTCTTCTTCTCGTCTTGGACATTCTTCCTCCAGATGAGGTTCTCGGCAAGGAGAACATCATGGTAATTCTTCCAAGTTGACAATGCCAATAGGGTTTAGTGTGTTAGGATATTTTTCTTCTTGTTGAGGTTTTACCTTTCAAAATGTGGCTTCTTTCCTAACAAATGGGTGCCTCAGAGTAGATTGATTCCTTTCCAAATTTGTCAATCAGATCATAACCTGATTCTGAGTTTCGACAAACTGAGTATTCATCTGATCAAGCTTATGATTTATGAGTGTTAAAATATTCAATGTGTTTGTTTTACCATAGACAATATTACAATATTGTCACCCAAACATAGGCATGCAACCACCCTCGAGCACCATAACCTTTTCTAGATAGAGTGATTATGAAAGTAGCACTAGAAACAACAGATAGCCAAGAGAGCACATCTTTGTTCAAAGATGACACACCAGACATAAAGTCCCAAAACCACAGAACAAGAACAATACTAAACTGCAGCAGTTGCAGTTGCATTTGCACTCACCAAGAATACCACCAAGAATATCATAATAACACCAAGAATGTCACCAAGAATACCACCAATAGATACTAGGAGATAGGGCACATATCTTAGGCTAGAGAGAGAGACCAAGAATCACACCAAAAGATCCACCTTCCTATCTTGCAGTTGTAGCTCCAAACTTGCACTCTCCTTGACTGAGACAGTGAGTGAAGTGAGTGAGTACAAATGAGCTCTAGCGTCCTCTATTTATAATGGTTCTTGTCACCTGTCTCGGTCGACTTGTCCTTTTATAGGCTAATACTTTAATATTAATTCTTTTACTAAGTCGACTTGTCTTCTAGGATTTTTGCACATTTGTTTATGGATTCTCTTGCTTCTAGAATATTCTATTCTAGCCAAAGGTTACACATGGAGGTTAATACTTCCCGCAGCTACCATAATATCAACACTACCTCCTAGCTAGGGAGGTATTAACTGTAATGGTCTCAAACACATCCATCCATTTCACATGGTATGGGAAAAGATCACATAGTCTTGCAGACCATTATACAAGTAGTAACATCATAGCCACACAGGATATCTCATGGTCACGCAGATCAAGTCACGAGCATCATCACAATATCCATCCAACTGGAAATCATCTCCAACACTACTGGTTGGCACACCAGCCTAGGAATCACCATCAACACTACTGGTAATCTCCATGGAAATCTAGTAGTAGTACACAATTACTACAATGTCATCCAATAGATCACAACAATGTCGATCCATAGTAGTATACAACTACTATCCAGTGGTACACAACCACTCCTAGTAGTGCACAACTACTATCTAGTGACATAGTCACTACCAGTGGAATACATCCACCACAGTTGTACATAGCTATTGTCTAGAGACACACAGTCTCCACTGAAATCAACTAGTAGATACACAAGCTATCACCATGCAGTACAATAGTCTCCCAGAATCAAATCATATCATCGTATGCATCATCTATCGAGGCCATACTCCATTTGAGTAATTGGGCATGATGCTGAATAAGTCATGTGCTAGACTTAGCGCACTCAACAAAGTGTCCTGCATAAATCGCTCACTCAACAGAGCGATACAAAGACCATTCTTCTAATCCGGACATATGTCCTAGAAGAACATTTGTCCCAACATATGTTAAAAGACCTGCAATGGGATACAAGGACTATTCTTCTAATCCGGACATACATTCTAGAAGAATTTCAGTCCTCCCAAATGTTGAAAGTCACGCCATGGGCTATAAAGACCATTCCTACAAGAATTTCAGTCTCGAAATATTTTCTAATCAAATCACCATATGTACCATATAGATCAAACTCTACCCATATGTGCCTTAGAAAATATTGGTGCCATATCGACCACGCTAATCGAGACACCATGTCCTTAGGGGGAAAACTATTCAACTTGATCGGGCCACTAGTTATGCCTCAGGAGAATATCGGTCCTGAACCATTTTCCTAATTGGGACACAATATGTGCCTTGGGAAAATACCAATCCATGATACGTCAACAATATGTTAACCTTGACCATTCTCCACAGGGAGAATGTCTTTCCACCATCAAGATGTTCTTCCTCGACCATTCTCCACCTGAAGAAATTTTTTCCACCAGCACACTGACTATCCATGATACCATATATCAACACTCCCTTCCAACCGAGGGAGTCATCTCTTCCCTTTCAACCAAGGGTGGTATCTCCACAGTGTCATCTTTAAGTTGTACTAGCATGATGTGGAGTACAATGTACATCATCTCTAATCTATACTAGCATGATGCAAATGCATCATATCTAAGTTGTACTGGCATGATGTCTATCAATGCTTCTGCATCATATCTAAGTTGTATCAGCATATCTAATTTGTACTAGCATGATGTTATGCATCATATCTAAGTTGTACTAGAATGATCATATCTAACATGATGTGAGTCATCTGCATCATCTCTAAGTTGTATGATCATATCTAAGTTGTACTAGCATGATGCGACTCATGCATAAGAATTGTATCTAAGTTGTACTAGCATGATGCGACTCAGGCATACGAATCGTATCTAAGCTGTACTAGCATGATGCTTCTGCATCATATCTAAGTTGTACTGGCATGATGTGGATCAATGCTTCTGCATCATATCTAAGTTGTATCATCATATCTAATTTGTACTAGCATGATGTTC
This sequence comes from Picea mariana, assembly GCA_032191745.1. NCBI lineage: Eukaryota > Viridiplantae > Streptophyta > Pinopsida > Pinales > Pinaceae > Picea > Picea mariana. The sequence goes on from JASDQU010370363.1 coordinate 28,997, forward strand.
TGCATCATATCTAAGTTGTACTAGAATGATCATATCTAACATGATGTGAGTCATCTGCATCATCTCTAAGTTGTATGATCATATCTAAGTTGTACTAGCATGATGCGACTCATGCATAAGAATTGTATCTAAGCTGTACTAGCATGATGCGACTCAGGCATACGAATCGTATCTAAGCTGTACTAGCATGATGCCAATGCATCATATCTAAGATGCACTAGCACAATGTGTCTCAAGACATTTGTATCTTATCTAAGCTATACTAGCATGACGTTGAAGCATTATATCTAAGTTGTACTAGCATGACGTTGAAGCATTATATCTAAGTTGTACTAGCATGATTAAGATCAACACTCCCTCTCAACCAAGGGAACAATCTCCACAAGTCCCATCTTTTCCCTCAAGTATGTAAAATTTATCTTGGATAGAGGCTTCGTTAAAATATCATTTGTCTTCTCATCGATGGAGATGTACTGGAGAAACACTTCTCCCTTTTGGACTTTATCACATATAAAATAGTACTTGATCTCAACGTGCTTTGATTTGACATGGAACACGAGGTTCTCTAAAAGTTTCACAAAACTATGATTATCACAATATATCACAGTCGAATCCAACACCTGATCAAATAGTCCAGAAACCAGCTTACAGAGCCATAATTCTTCCATACAAGCATCACAAGATGTAATATACTATGCTTCTGCATTGCTGAGTGCAACAAACTTTTGTTTCCTGCTAGCCCATGATATCATAGAATATTTCAAACTGAAACATATACCAGAAGTACTCTTTATGTCATCTGCACTCCCTTCCCAATCTGAATCAGTAAATCCATGTAGTTGTACATAACTATTTGATTCATATCTCAAACCACAATTTAGCATCACACGAAGAATATCTCAAAATGTGCTTTGCAGCTATCCAATGCTCTTGTCTAGCTTTCACTTGGAACTGACTCAACGTGTTCACAACAAAGCAAATTTTTGATTGGGTATTAACCAAATACATCAATGAGCGAATCAACTGCTAGTACAAAGACGAGTATACTAGATCATAATCAGAGTCTCTCAGCTTTCTTAGATCTCTCACCATGGGAGTTTCCATGGATTTTCAATCCATCATCACAAACTTCTAAAGGATATTTACAACATACTTCCCTTGCCCCAGGTAGATTTCACCACGCTTCTGCCATACCTCTAGTCCCAAATAATAATGCATGAGACCAAGATCCTTCATATTGAATTCAGAGGCTAGCTCCCTTTTACACTGAATAATGAGAGGCTCTTCACTAAGCTCGTGTAGCTTTCTTGAGTCCATACAAGACCTTTAATCTGCATATATGGGTTTCTCTTAGGTGTACCTCAAAACCTTGAGGTTTCTCTATGTATGCTTCTTCCTCAATTACTCCATTGAGAAAAATAGTCTTTACATCCATCTGATGTAAACTCCAACCCATGGATGATGCAAGAGATATGATGGTTGAAGCAAACATCTCATCATAGTCTTCTCTCTCCTGTTGGGGGAACCCTCTGGCCATGAATCTTGCCTTGTATTTATCGATATTTTGCAAAATTTCCTTCAGGTCTAGGAAAAATTTCTCATACATCATCATGGATTGATATTCTTCCATCATAGCTTCCTTCCATTCTTTCTTCTTGACTGCTTCTTCAAAGGTGGAAAGTTCTACATTGACAAGACTTCTATTTTGAATATATATGGATGTCATAGTTGCTTCTCCCCATAGAAACATGGATATATTCTGGTCATTCATCATTTCCTTAACATATTCTTCAATGGATCAGTTCTTCCTTTCTGAGACACCGTTCTGTTGAGGATTATGTGGAACAATTAGATCCCACCTAATCTCAACTGCTTTACAAAAGGAAACAAGCTCCTCACCACTTGATGGAGTCATCTGCTCCATGTTTTCAACTGTCACTGTAGCTCCTTCTCATATCTATCGCCTGTGACCTGCTCAAAACAAGAACAACAAGAGAAAAGGTATTTCCAATAACGTTTTCATAAGAACATATCTATATTCATCATAGATTTACCAAGGTGACCTTCCCGAGAGAAAAACAAGAGATATCTCCTAGAGGAGAAGTTAGTTCAGTTTGCAAATAAGTGCAATAATCATCTATATCAATAATACTTACATGCAACCAAGTGTACTTGACAATAATATAACCTTTCAAAGATTGTTATCACAACTATAGTGTTTGCTTGTACTATAGCAACTATCAAACTTGATATGTGAAAATTGAAACTTAACAAATTGATCAATCAAACCTGGAACCTAGAGCCTCAACTGCTTGTTTCTTTGAATGTACTAAATCCAAGATCATTTCTTGGACAAAGTCTTTTGTACATTCCCTGCAAAACATACTCATGCTTTGCTAGATGATATAACATGAAAAGCATATACAAGTGCATACCTTTGAAATTTGCAGCATTGTTCAACTTGTTCTCTAATCTGAAACTAGACACCATCTTGACAAGAAGAGGTTAGAAACTAAAGAAAAAAGGTTCAATGATTAGAAAAATATAGAAAACCTGAAATTTCAACTTTGACCACAAAATCAATTTTTACCAAAAGTCAACGTTTGACTTTGACTTGACCAAAACCTCAAACTTGATGTTTTTGTTGGTTGAGGCCAACAAAGGGTGCGCTAGGCTAGGGCACATTGGAATATATAGAAATTAGTTCCAACGCTTCACTTAGGGTTCCCAAAGAGTTGGATTAGGGTTTGTTGTAGCTACAAAATAAAAAACCCTAGTTGTCGCTGCAACTGGTGCTACAACGAGCTTGCCAAAGAACTCTCGCTCTACCTTCTAGCGGTTAGAATGTTCTTAAGGTAGTGTGGGCCCATAACCTATTAAAATATTTGATGTGCTCATTTTACCATATAAAATATCATAATATTTTCAGCCAACCATAGGCACGCAACCACCCCCGAGCACCATAACCTTTGCTAGATAGAGTGATTCCGGAAGCAACACTAGAAACACCAGATAGCCAAGAGAGTGCATCTTTCTCCAAATATGACACACAAGAAAGAAATTCCCAAAACCACAGAAAAAGAACAATACTCAATTGTAGCAGACCAAGAATGTCACCAAGAATACCACCCATAGATACTAGAAGATAGGGCACATATCTTAGGCTAGAGAGAGAGACCAAGAATAACACCAGAAGATCCACCTTTCTATTTTGCAGTTGTAGTTCCAAACTTGTGCTATCCTTGACTAAGAGAGTGAGTGAAGTGAGTGAGTACAAATGAGCTCTAGCGCCCTCTATTTATAGTGGTTCTTATCCCCTGTCTGGGTCGACTTGTGCATTGCTTGTAGTTGTATTTGTTTTTGGTTATGCTCTAACATATGGATAATGAAAAGGATCGATCTTGGAGAAAATAAGATTATCCTTGATCTCTGCATTATATTCTTTGCCCTGTGCCAAAGTGAGGGGTTTCTTATCCCTTCAAATGGAACCAAATTGCCCCTCAAAGGAATTGACATAGAAAATATGGACAATTGTTGTGGTAGGGCACAAATCCTGGGGGATTTGGCTATGTAGTTTATCAAATATGATATCAAATTCACTAATTGTCTCGTTATCCTTTTTCTTTATCTGGTTTAATTGAGACATTAGAATTTCACTATCTTTCTTCATTGACCACCTGTTTTTGAATAACTTAGAAAAGTCTTCATATGTTGTGAGATGATTGTCTAGCAATCCATCAAACCACCTTTGTGAATCTTCAGTAAGGGATGTTGCTAGCAAATTAATTGCAACATCTTCATGTTCCACTCCATTATGCATGTCTTGACCAATGGCATGTAGGTGTTGTTTTGTAGTGATTACATTGTTTATGAGAAACCTTGGAAACCCTTTTATTATTTCTTTAGGAATGGTATTGGGATATCCCACGATGACATCCATGTTCAAGGGATTGTAGAGGCYTTTTCCAAAGAATTAYCCATTGGTGMAAGTGGGAGATTACCGTGGAAACGATTCTTGAAAACATGGGACTGGAATGGAGGCTTTCTTCAGTAAGTTTTGAAAGGTTTGAATCTTCCAAGGGGAAGGGTCTTTTGGGAAGACAGATTCTGGGATGGTGGATTCACGAGATGATATTTAGCTCATCAAGAAGGGAAAGGGAAAGGGAAGTTCCCTCAAGAGGAGTCGCCAACAAAGCTTGGGGTTAAGGCTTTGGGATCAAATCTTACCAAGATTTTGTTAGGGCACGAAAGAAGATTCAAAATCCTCCCCAACAACAATGCCAAAATGTTATCACATGGATTGTAGGTTGGGAAAATCCTTACTCAATCTACAAAGGTGAGACAACTATGGGAATACCTACCCACTGTTAGCTTAGATAGGTACTCCCCTTGCTTTAGTCAAGGAGAAATCCTACATAAGGGGGGAATCCTTGGTGAACCTAGGGGGAATGAGATGGAAAGTGGAGTAATGGAAGGTGATTCCCCTATAGGTCAAAATAAGAAGTGGAGGATGGCTTGAAAGTGAGTCTTGCAGGTGGAGGATGGTTGCCAAAGACTTGGGTACCTGCACCAAAGTGTTACACATTCCCCGAGACAAGACAAACAATCGAGATACAAGCCTAAATATCAAAGGGACAATAAAGTGAAGATTTTTGTCCTAAATTGCAGCAATAAACAAAAATATATATTATCAAAGATAAAAAAATTTAACTACATAAATAACCATCTAAAATATGAAAGAATTATTGGACAATGAAGCACTCAACAAGTAGGTAATGTTCAATATTTTAGCACAAACTTTGATGTTAAAAGAGGGTTGTTAGATAATGTTTTCAGAGAATTATAGTAACAACCAAGTGGATGTAGCAAATATTTTCTACAACAACAGATTTCAACCATAAAAATTAGCAAGTAAACATTCAAAAAGTTAACGAATAGGAAGTAGAACAATAATAGTGGCTTCCAAGCAAATTTTCACGTTTGAAAAGCAAGTTAAAGAGAGAGTTTGAATGTGTTTTGTTGCAGCCCTAATGGTTGTACCTTTTAATTGATTATAACCAAAGAACTAATATGCCAATCAAGATGCCTTAGTGGCTTGAGCAATCTTCAGACACTAAGAAAATATTCCAACTTAAACAAATTTGATATCTCTCAAAATCACGTGTACCATTGCAAGTAATTTATTTCTCCAATAAAAAATTAGATCGATGTATTTCCAAATGGGTTTATGGAGTCTTATTGTATTAGGCTAGGTMTACCACTTCTCTAGGAGTGTAAGCCCTTTTACTCCCTAGAGCAAGTATCCCTGACAAGGTAGATCTAGGAGGTTGTAAKCCCTTTTACTCCTCCTAGTAACCTTTGCAATGGTTTATTCAATAAATACTAATGATAAAACTTGGTGGAGGGTATATGCCCTTATATTCCTCCAAGGATCTATACAAGAACAACCATGAAACAAGCAAGATGAATTAACAATATGCAGATTTTTCTTACCAATTCCAATAAGCATGCAAGATAAACCCTTATTTACCAAGAAAATTTCATCACCACATTAAAAGAATATCCTCCAAGAGATAGTGCACCACTTATCTCCACAAAACAAGTATAAACCATAGCATAAGAGCGAGAGAGAGAGAGATGAAGTTTTCTCAAGAGGGGCAAAAATTTCAGCCAAGTAGCTCTTCTCACATGAGAGAGTTATATCAAAATGAAATGAGTTTGATCCTTATTTATACAAAACCTATAAAAAGTGTTTTTCCAAATTTAGTTACGGTAAACCAAAAAATAAGGGGGCCACCCCCCTTTATTTTTCCCCTTTACAAAGTAATTTGATTTTAACTTTAAAATTTTCATAAAAAGAAACCCTAAGGGTGGCATCAACCCCTTCTAGGGTGACATCTTGGTGCATTTAGCAAGTCGTTGGGAAATAAGAGGAAGTTGTTGGGTCTCTTAAGGCCTTCCATTCAAGTGTTAGGGTCTTATCCATGGTGCAAGGGATCCTCCTCATTACAAGGTTCCAAGTGTCCATCAAATTATCATCACCAACACCAAACCCTAGGCCTAGTAAAAATGTCAAGCCCCAAAAGTCTAGTGTAAGGCCTCCAAAGGAAATTCGTTGTGATAGATAGGGCTAGGTGTCATATCCAAGGTCTTCTCTCTTGCCTCCAAAGGCAACATCCAACCTCTGTATTTTCCCCAAAGTCTGAGTCATGTCATCTAAACTATAGGCTTCTTGCCCCAATGAAGGCCCAAGCTGCGCTTGTTCCTTCAAAATGTCCATCATACAAGGTCCTACAAAGACATATGAGTGCGCCCTCCAAGGGTCTCAAGTCAAATGTATCATGGTAAGTAAACTTACATTTAATACAAGATCCACCTAAACATGTGCATTAAAACAACCTCATCAAATTAAAGAATTGCTCAAAGATCCTGTGCAATTTTCCAAGTTTAGGTATGGGAGGGTTGTCAAGGTGACCTATTGGGTGAGTCATTCCTTAAGTCAATGAGTGTTTGTTAGGTGGAACCCTCTCTAAGTCATGTGGAGAAGATGAAGTGGATGGGGATAATAATTTTGGGCATGGGGTTCATGACATGCAAGGGTTTGTATTGTCTCATTTATGGATGCCTTTGTAGAGGGCGTGTTGCACATTCATTTTCAAAGCATCCTTTTTCCAAGCCCATTTATTTGTCATTAATTAATTAAAGTCCAGAACAATTTGGTACTCCAAAAGGGTAATATAAGACTTGGGAGGAAGTACCACAATGTCACATGAAGGGTGAGGTACACAAAGTGCGATAGGGGTAAAGCAAAGGTTGTAACGCACTTGTGTGGATCCCTCAACAAGTGGGACGTCTATATAATATGAAATTGTTTCTTGCAGGTCTTTGATTTTTTAGGAGAAGTGTTTCATCTTCTCAAGACCTCCTTGGACGAGCATCTGAAATTTTATAGTTCTGGCTTTTATCTTTTTCCAGGTACATTCCCTCTGGGTTGATGCTTTTATTTTTTTCCAACTACATTTCCACTGGGCCTTCAACCCCTTCTCCCCATAAAATGAGGTACAATCCCTTCTTGGGTCAGTACATCCAAAAATCCCAAAAGACAAGGAAACAAAAAATATGAAGTGTGAAAAATAATAAGTATGATCGGGAATGGAATGATGACTTGTCAATGAGACCTCCCAATAAAAAACCCATCCCCAAGGGTGACCACTTACTAGGGCATAATGTCAGCCACCAAGGTGAAACGGGGCAAAGAGAATAATTTCCAAGCATATGTTCTATAATCAAAAGCAACTTTAAATGCAACATACTCAAATGTCTCAAGTATTTAAGTGACACTTACCACAATACCTGACTTGTACCTCATGGATAAAGAACCATTGTCTTCTAGAAGCAAGTTGATGTGGTGAATGCCATCGTTATGATTCTAGGATGTGTGGTGGTGAAGTGGGTCTATGTCTGTGCATGCAGACGCTGCCAGTTATTTGTCTCTCGGTACTCTATTCCTGCAACCTAAGGGCCTCGAGACATCATCTCCTTAGTTATCCCTAGAAATTGGGGATAACAAGAAGTATTGTACTTAGAGCGTGTATCTCATTAGGAAGTTTCCCCCTTGAAGAGGCAAGTGAACAGTAGTGGATCCCTTCCTTAATAGGATCTATTGTATGGTGTTTCCCTACCTTAAGGTTTTTCATATAATAAAGTGGATATTTATTATATATTTTTCTTGGATTTATTGTGTGAGATTATATTTGTAGATATCTGGTACTTAACAAGTGGTACCAAATCACTTTCTTTGGCCACAAAAAAAAATTAGTTTTTGCAGGGTTTCAAAAGACGAAAAAAAAGAGGGAAGAAATATTATTGACAATTCTTGTAGATTCTTGTGTATATTTTGTAGAAACTAGTTGTAGATATAAGTTCCTCTCGTAAAAACAACTAATTTCAAAAACAAATTGTCTGAAGCGAAGTTCAGAAAGTGAAGTTATTGGCATTTTAAAATATGCTAATATTCATGGTTTTTTCGCGGACAACCACACGATTTTGCTTATTTATGTAGCAATTTGGTGCCAATTTTTTCAGAACAAATTACATATTTGAGTTCCTCTTGCAACAATGTCCCATTTCAAAAAAAAAATCGTCAAAATCAAAGCTCTAAAAGTGAAGATATTGTTGATTTAAAATCAACCATTTTTAGGTTTTTTTTCATGACGGCGGCAAGACAACATAGCTCATAAATTTAAACAGGGTGCTAAGATTGCTACAAGAGCAGTGCCATTGGATAGATAATTTTAAGATATTCTTTTGGTATACTATATGTGGTGTGTTTCCAATGGATATACACTCTCAATTCCTCAATGAATTTCGATGGGAGATTGAAACGCTCGAGACAAAAGTTCAACATTTGCAAGTGATCCATCATGCATAGAAGACGAGATATAACATGGAGATCATCGAAAAATATAACATGGAAGAATATAATACAGACACATATGCTTGGTGTTATTTAGAGGTCAAGCATGAGGATTGGTATATGGAGATTTATAACATGGATATCATCAGTCATTGCGTCATGGAATATTATAATCAAGAAACATATGCTTGATCTTATTTGGGAGGCTGAATGTGATGATTGGTATATGGATAGTTTTTATTTATAGGATGAAAACCACTTCCATATTTTATTTGATGACTCTACTCCACCTCATGTAGAGCACATCCTAAAGAGTAGACAAGAGCCTTCCATGCATATTCTTCTTCAGTTTTCTTATTCTCCAGTACTAGTGGATGATTTTTTGGTCAATTCTACATATTTGGATCTACATGACCAATGTCAATCTTTGGAGCATTATTTTCAGTTGGCTATTGAGTTCTGATATCTTCAATGTTGATTTCACATGAGTACTTGGACATGGGACCTAGGTTTATAGTGGTAGTTGAACTACTTCAACATGGATTCTACATGGGACCCTGTTTCTCCATCCTATTTCAACATTATGGTCCACACTTATCCATGGGACCTTGGTATATGGTTGTACTCCCTCATAAAAAACACCGAGGACAATGCTTTCATAAGGGGGGTGAAATGTAGTGTAGATAGGAGGAATAATATGGGTTACCTAGCAAGGTAACTAAGAGGAATAATAGTAGATAGATATTGTTATGTATAAAGTCCACTTTTAATAAATAATTTATAGTGTGAATGCACCAAATGTTAGAGGACTTACTAGAAGGTTCCACTTCTAGAAGGTTCCTCCTCTAGAATGTTCTTAGGTGGTTGGTAGTACTATATAAAGGGGTTCAAACAATGTAATGGACAAGTTTTTCAAGAAGTATTGTATTTGGAGCAATATCTCATTAGGAAGTTTCCCTCTCTAAGAGATAAGTGAACATGAGTGGATCCCTTCCGTAATAGGATATATTATATGGTGTTGCCTTACCTTAAGGGTTTATATAATAATAAATAATGGGTTTCTTCTATATTGTCCTTGGATATATTGTGGTGTTTCTGTATTCAGGTCTTTGGTACTTAACAAGTGGTATTAGAGCACTTTCTTTGACCACAAAAAAAAAGATTTTTTTTTCTCTATTTTGCATATTTTTTCAAGAAAAAAAAGAGGGCCGCGACACTCTAGAAAATTCATATAGCTTTTTGTGCATAATTTATAGAAACCAGTTGTAGATTTTTTTTCTCTTAGAAAAATAACGAATTAAAAAAAATCACCTAAAACAAAGTCTAGGAAGTGAACTTATCAACACTTTAAAATCTGCAAATTTTTAGGGTTTTTTCGCGAACGACCGCACAGTTTTGCTGATTTCTGTAGAAATTGGTGCCGAATTTTTCGATTTTTTTTTCTATAGATATGAGTTCCTCTTGCAAAACTATTCCATTATAAAACAAATCATCTGAATCAGAGCTCCATAAGTGAAGATATAGTTAATTTAAAATCGACAAATTTTCATAGTTTTTTTCGGGATGACCGCGACGGATTATAGAGCTCATAAATTTTTACAGGGTGCTTAGATTGTTACTAGATCAATGTCATTGGATAGAGAATTTTAAGATATTTATTTTGGTGTATTAAATGTGGTGTTTCCAATGGATATTGTCTTTCAACTCCTCACGGGCCTATGACGAGATATGGAAGCCATCAATGACACTCTACAAAACATCAAGGACAATTGTGTAAATATTCAAGAGACCTTAGCTAAAATGTAGGAGGGATTTATTAAGTTGGCCATCAATGACGGATATAATCAAGAAACATATGCTTGGTATTATTGGGAGGTCGAATGTGATGATTGATATATGGATAGTTTTAATTTCTAGGATGACAACCACTTTCATCTTCTATTTGACGACTCTACTCCACCTTATGTAGAGCACATCTTGGAGAATAGACAAGAGCCTTTGAGGCATATTCTTCTTCAATTTTTTTATTCTCCAGTACTAGTGGATGAGTTTTTGGTCGGCTCTACATATTTGGATCAATATGACCAGTGTCGATCTTTGGAGCATCATTTTCATATGGCTGTTGAGTTCATATCTCTTCAACATGGAGTTCACATGAGAACTTGGACATGGGACCCAGGTTTACAATGGCAATTGGACTAATTCAACATGGTGGCTAGCACTTCTACATGGGACCCCGATTCTCCAGCCTACTTTATCATTTTGGTCCACACTTAACTATAGGACCCTAGTATATGGTTGTACTTCCTCATAACAAGCGTTGAGGACAATGCTTTCATAAGGGGAGTAATAGTAGATATGTATTTTTAGGTATGAATGCCACTGTCAGTAAATAAGGCCTGGTGTGAATGCAATAAATGTAAAAGGACTTACTGGAAGGTTCATCTTCTAAAACGTTCTTAAATGGTTGGTAGCACTATATAAAGTGGTTCAAATCAATGTAATGGAAAAATTGTGAAGTATTGTATTTGGAGTGTGTAGCTCATTAGGAGGTTTCCCCCTCAAAGAGGTAAGTGAATAGAAGTGGATCCCTTCCTTAATAAGATATATGGTACGGTGTTTCCCTACTTTAAAGGTTTTCATATGAAAAAATGAAGTTTTCTTATATATTGTTCTTAGATTCAATGTATGAGATTATATTTACAGATCTTTGATACTTAACAAGTTTATATATATTCAATCCAAACCTATTTCTTGTTTAATTGATCTCTTTTAGAGAGTTTGAGCACAATTGATATTTATTAGTCTTGTCCTAAACTTATATACATACTACAACAATTATAGTTTTCAGATTCACCTTTGTTGGTATCAATGTTTAACTACATAATAATACAATATTTAGAATAAACTTCTTCATGTATATATAACAATAATTCACCTCCATGAATATGCGTTTCATGTATCAACTCATATGGAATTTCCATAACATACACACGAATGATTCCCTATGATTAAAATAAATTACGAGTTAAACACATAATGATACCATTAGTTACATGATTCAAGATTGAAGCTATACAAGTTTGTATATATGAATAATGGAGTTCAAAATAATTTCGTTTTTTTTTTAATTTTAACAACAACTATAGTCCTATTCTTAATCACTTCGAATGCATTTAAAACTATATAATACAATGCCTCAACCTATAGGATTGTTTAATTGAAGCCGAGGTAATGAAATATAGTATTGTCCAGTTTCATAGCGTAATGCTATAATATGTATTAATGCCATAGTATGTATTTAACATTTATTTCAATGCCCTACTACCTACAGGTGAAACTTTATTTTTTTTCTAAAATATTGCTTAGCAAATCACATTATATTCACAATATCAATCTAATAATCTCAAAAATCAATGATAATTGAATAAACAATTAACAAGTACATTTGAATATGGTAAATTTGAAATAAATAACAAATTAATAGCATAATATTCTTAAACAAAACCCAATTTAAATTAGATAACGGTTATATCCAAAAATTGCTATCAAATACAGGGACTATGATTATATTACACAATAAAATTCTGCATACATTTAAATTAGATAACGGTTATATCCAAAGATTGTTACCAAATATAGGAACTATGGCTATATTACACAATAAAATTTTGCATACATATGTTGGTGATAACTATAATGGTAGAGATGTGCATGAATTTGGTCTCTAATGAAAATTAATCAATTCATAGCTATTTACATTTTAAACAAAAATATAATTAAACACATTCATATAATAAAAAAATAATGATATACAAATAATAGTTTTAGTGTTATCATTAATGGTTGAATTGTTTTCTATAATGTTTATTTTCAAATAGGATCTCCAGAGAGGAGGCTTAATGGTCTAAACCGCTCCATTAGACTATAGCCGGGGCTAAAGAGGGGTAAACAGGGTTACTAGAGGTCACTCCAGTCACAGGTGTTATATTCAGAAAGTGACATTGAGCTAAAAATGTTTAAAAGCGCTTTTAAGTCATTATGAGCTAAAAATAGTAGTCAACAGTGAATTAGGGTTTCAACAGTGATTTAGGGTTTTGGAAGTCAACAATGAATTAGGGTTTCATCATGATTTAGGGTTTTGGAAAGCTATAAAGGAAGGGTCAGCGACCTAATTCATTATTATGCAGATTATGACTTGTCATTGAGGAGAAGAGGCGCATCTCAGGAGAGATAGTTCAGTGGATTCCAGGAGGAAGACACCAGTTGGCTGATTTCTATGTTGAGAGACACACCCTATTCACCAAGAATATTATTCAGGTCTTCCATCATTCTTCAGCAGCAGTTACATAGTGTTCAGCATCAAGGGCACATTCATCCAAAGTGAGGGCGCAACTTCTGAGAGGGTTTTTAGTTGACTTATCCCATCCAGGGAGAATTTTGAGATTTTCCTCCGACCCATTTGAGAGGAGGGCAAAGCACATATTTTTCCTGGTTCCTCATCAGATTCCGACAGAGAATCAACTGGGACGCATTTTCCAGACTTGGACGTGTGACACTTTTGGCGGGCACATTTGGGGTTCCAGAGCGAGTATCAGACCAGATTCAGGGAAACCTTTCCGACCCGTTTCCCAGTAGACCAAGGCAGTCATTTTGAGACATATCGCGTTTGATTCTGACGGTGGAATCACTAGGACGCATTTTGCCAGAAGAAGAGGGGCGCATTCCCTCAAGGGTATCCATCCGGGGTCTAGAGTCATCAGCAGAGGGGTCCGAGAAGTATATCTCCCAGGGCAAACTTTCCAGACTTCCAACAGTTACCGTCAGAGCTACCATAGTCCCAGCGCCTCCATTGATTCCGCAGTGCTCCCATATTCCGGGTATTATATTTTAGTTGCTTATTTGTATTCCAGCTAAGATCCTTTGTCTGTTGATCTAGTCGAGTATTGTCAGTTTATTCAGCTGCATTCGACCATTTTGTAATCCACAGAGATATCATAATACAAACTTTACAGTCCTTTGTCGCGTTTATTATTTGTATGATCATTTATATGTTGTAGACCATTGATCCTACACACACATTAGCAACGTTTCCTAGACTAGCCAAGTCAGGAACATTACATTTTCCTATCATGAGTGTGAGATGACATCTTGCATCAACTTATTCAAATCCTTGTGTCAACTTGTCGATTATTGATTGATCTATTGGTTGGCCACCCTACCAACTCCTTTGGGTACTCTCCTTCCCCAAGGACCCCCAAGCCACAATGGAGTTGTATGGATTAGTGTCTTGCTAGAAAAATGATTGAAGTATGAAGTCATCAATCTTGAGAAGAATCCTCACTTCTCAACAAACTTCAATAGACCAAACTCTCAACAAATACCAAGAAAAAATGATTTTAACATTATGATATCCATTCGGTATTAGGATGAATAAATGTTTTCTCCCCATCCCAAGCCCTATTTTTATAGTTTTTGTGGCTCATGTCACTTGTCCAACCCATGCATAATTATATTTTTCTAAATTGCAATTATTTTAATATCCACCCTTCTATATGTTTCTCATATGCATGTGTGCATATGTAATTATTCATTTAAAAACTATAAAATAATGAATTTTACTCCGCCAACTCCCAAATTCAGATTTGCACTCCTATGTGTTCCCTTGATCTTCTCATAACTTCCTATTTTAGTGGTACACAAGGAGTTACTTGTCTTAGTCATTTATTAGTTCACTTAACTTCTCCCAAGCTCACTTTTCTTTCCCACAACTCAATTTGAATTTGAAAACTTGATACTATTTCCTCTCCTTAACTTAAGAGTGCATTAGTAATTAGTTTTTATTAATTAATAATTAACTAAATTTAATTTCATGCCGACTCTCTTAAATTAATTTATCATTCTAAATACTTTTCAAGGGAAATGACTAAACTAATGATGCTTTAAGTCATAGATCATATTTTGTTTTTCAAATTTTCCATTAAAGACGAATTTGAAAGAAAATATTTTGAAATGCAATTAGAATATGAATGGTATAAAAAAGTCAAATCAGATTTAGAGAATGTAATAATGATAATTCTAAAGTATGAAGGATATGTATTGGATCATCATGGTTTACTACGATTTTATAGAAAAATATGAATACCACTGAAAAATGAAATTCATAGTTTGATATTAAAAGAAGCTCATAAGGTCATCATTAGAGTAAATTTGGAGTTAAAATGAATTTTATAAGAAAAATTGTGTTTCTTGAATTTGAAATTCCAAATTTCAAAGAATAAGTCAACAATAATCTTTGATGAAAATATAAAAATCAAGAATGATTATGTGTTATGTTTTTACTTAAAAATATTTAACACTTCAACTTAGTTAAGATTGTGATGAGATCATATATAATAAATATTTTTGAAATACTAAATATAAAATATTTTATGTTATTATTACTTTGGTTATTCATTGTATAACATCCATTATCATTTATTTATTTTACTCTTAATATTAATATATATTAATAATAATATAATTATTAATCTATAATATTATAGTTATTATATAATATTTAATTTGTAGTTATAAAATTAATATGACTTAAATATTATATTACTATAATATATTATTATAATTGTTATATTATATTTATTATATAATATTTAATTTGTAGTTGTAAAATCATAAATAAAATATCAATGCTTATTATTATATTATATAACTATAATATATTATTATAATTGTTATATACTATTATAGTGTAATATAATAATATTATATAACTATAATATTATATTACTATAATAATATAGTTGCTATATACAGTTTTTATATGAATTCAATATTATAGTTATATAATATTTAATTTATATATATATATATATTGTAAATAAAAAAGCAGAAAACTTGTGTATATGAATGTATATGATAGCATGTCAATTATTCTGCCATCATAGTGGAAACCATAATGCATGGACAAGACAATTGTTCACAGTTCCAAAACTTTAAGAAAAAGCAACAATTGTTGACATACAGGCAAGAGGACTTGCCACATGTTCTGCCACTAGCGTGGAAACCAGAACAAGCGGTGGAATGAGTGCCCCGACCACATATCGAACTCGAACCAGAGACTATGGTATGAAAAAATTGCAAAAAATTAGCCACTAAACCAGAGAAAAAAACCCGTGAGGATGCTAGACATGGGGCGAACCTGTGCATCCATCTTGACAGAGTCTTAAGGTGAAGGGTTGGTAGCAAGTCGGGCAACGACTCTTCTCAGGCTCGCTTTACAGGGAATCATACAGGGCGCCCATACGTTTGTTGAAGAGACTCTAGCGGTGATGGTGCTCTGTCAGGTCCCTTCTCATCTCGAAGATTAAGACCAGGTGGTCTTCTGTGAGTCTGTAGGAGTCTGGAGTTGGGTGACTATGGTCATCTTGAGCATGGTCTTCATCCATGGTGGGATCAACGAAGTCATTTGCAGTGGCAGAGTCCGTGACAAGGTATTCGTCCATGGTGGCGACTGAATTTTGTCCCGAGTGGTCCTCCGGACGTGAGACTTCTTCTTCCACAATGAAACTCGTCGCAACTAACTCTTGAAAGGGAATATTGGTGTAGGTGGAAGGCTAGTGCTCCAGGGCAGTTGACGGCAGGAAAGGCATAAATTCCTCCCAATTGGGCATAATTTCTTCTTCCACTAGGCATCCACCATGGAGACCCTATGTACCAGGAGGACAAGGCTCTAGTTGAGCCTGTTCAAACCAATTATGACCAGAGGAACCCGAATGGTCCCTGTAATGCCCCTAATTTGATGAATGATTAAAGATTACAAAGTAAAATGAATTAAAGAAAATAATTATGGTTAACTAAGTAATACTTTAACTATAGATCACATTTAATGACCTGAGAAATAAATCTTAAGAAATCACTGAGAACTGTTATAAAATGGTTGTGTATGCAGGAAGGGAGAGCTATGAATCCCGAGAAGATAAACATTAAAGGAAGGGTATGGGACCTGCACGGAGGGTGGTTGGAGGAGTAACTGCATGAGTCGACGAAGGAGGAATAAGGGAGGGGGGAATCGACATTGGAGGGGCATATATATTTTCGGAGGATTTTTGGACTTGGGGGGAGCACAGAGTTTTGGACTGTGGCTTTTGATCAGGGGAGGCACCGAGTTGCTAGAGGTTTTGGGCATGGAGGGCCATGATATCCGTAGATATCCTGGAGCTAGGTAGTTTTCCTAGTTGGCAGGGAGGACAATAGTTTTGGGCAGTTATTTTCCTGTTTGTGGCAGGGTTGATCTGGGTAGCAGGTAGCAGGAAGGCAACAACAAGGCAACAAGGCAGCAAGGCAACATAGATTAGCATCAAGACTAGGTACTTTGTTAAGTTATGTATTTCTTTCATCCTGTCATGATATCATTGTTCATTGATAAATCTAAGTTACTCGAGTTTCTGTTATGAAAATCAATATTTTGCTATGAAGTTATTGTTTCAGTTTACTAATGAAAATGTTTATGAAAGTAAATGATGTTTAGAAATATTAGGTTGTTACATATGGTATCAGAGCGTCTTAGTTCAAAATCTGGGCCTACAGGCCAAAACCCCGAGTGTTAACTCCAACTACGCTAAAACTACAAACAAAACACGTTCAGTTTGACCTAATATGACTGATATAGTATCAGAGAATATACTCAGGATAGCACCCCTATATTATCCAAGCAAATGGTCTCATGTATATCACAAGTAATTACTTTGGGCAATATCCTGTAACTGGATCATGTATGGTCACTATAGTTTTAGTCTGAACATTCGAAGGAATGCCTTTAAAATAGTGGCAGCAAACCGAATAGTTGGAAGGATCACTTCCCAAAAAATGACTATCCTTAAAACAACCTGAACAAAGCTATTGAGCACGAAAAACAGAGATGATAACTTAATTTTATTTTGAGCAATACTTGTCAATGAAGTTTCAGGTAGAATAGACACCCGA
>JASDQU010370363.1:96302-113766 GCA_032191745.1 Picea mariana
AGCATGGATTTCATGTTGGGATTGCCAAAAATGCAAAGAGGAAGTGATTCCATATTTGTGGTAGTTGACATATTTTCAAAGATGGCACACTTTATCCCATGCCAGAAGACTAGTGATGCAACACATGTTGCTAACTTGTTTTTCAAGGAAGTTGTGAGACTTCATGGGTTTCCCAGGAGTATTGTTTCAGACAGGGATACCAAATTTGTTGGTCATTTCTGGAGGAAATTATGGAAGAAGTTGGGAACAAAACTATCCTTTAGTTCTGCATATCACCCTCAAATGGATGGACATACTGAGGTGGTAAATCGAAGTTTAGTAGATTTGCTGAGAAGTTTGGTCACTTAACATCATAGTCAGTGGGATCATATTCTAGCACAAACAGAGTTTGCATACAATGACTCAGTAAACATAAGTATCGGAAATAATCCATTTCATATAGTGTATGGAATGAATCCAAGGAGAGTGTCATAGTTAAGAGATTTGGAGCAGAGTGAATTCAGAAGAGCTGGAGCCGAAGACTTCGCTGCAGAAATGCAGGAGCTTCATAATCAGATCAAAGAGTAGTTACAGAGGAGCAACAACGAATATAAACACAGAGATGATCAACATAGGAGGAAAATTTGATTTGAAGTTGGAGATAAAGTTCTAGCACATTTTAGGAAGGAGAGGTTTCCAAGAGGAACATGTAATAAACTAAAGCTGAAGAAGATAGGACCGTGCAAGATCCTACAAAAATTTGATGAGAGTTCTTATGAGATAGAGTTGCTAGAATATGTGGGTATATCACCCATATTCAACATTGAAGACCTGTATCCTTACAGGGAAGATGACGCCAGAGGATCAGAAGATCAATTTTTTTTTTAGTGGAAAGAGCAGATGCATGTAGCTGAAAAGCCACAGATGGAGAATATCGTAGATCGACGAATTGGTAAGAAAACCATGATCAAAATATATTTTGAGTATTTGGTAAAGTAGAAAGGACACCCAAGGGAAGATGCCAGTTGGGTAAATGAAGTGGATATCCAGAAGCATGGAAATTCAATGCAGGAGCTCATGGACAGGAGTCCATGAATTTTTCAGCCAGAGGAGTATGATGCAGAAACATCATTGACAAAGCATGAGTGGAGGAAAAATCAACGCCTAGCGCACATTTTGAATTGAATTTTAAATTTCAAAGTGGCATATCACACAAATCGTTTGAAGGGATTGTAATTAAAGAACATCTTTAATGTTTTGGAGTTGGACGATTGCATGAGATTGTTGGAGGATGTATTTTCTTTTAATGAAACTGCATGCAATACAAATTCGATGTGTTTGATCTTATTTGTTTGTCACAAATATTTATTGTAATAAAGTCTTAGTAGTTGATAGATTTTAATTCAATAGGATAGATCTAGAGTAGTTGGAGGGAAAGGCTCGAAGATCCCCTCTTGTATAAAGATTTGTATTGTTTCCCATAAGAGGTTGTTGAAATTGTTGGCACTCTAGTTGTTGATAGTTGTTTCCATTGTATCTAAGAGTTGTTGAAGCTTATCAGAGTGTATAAACACATGTATATTTTCAGTTGAATGAATATAACAGAGAAGCACTGTTCCAAATGTCTGGTGTTGCAGTTGTTGTGTCTGTCTGAAGGAATGAATGGTAGGATCTTTGTTTACTTGTAATTATATGTTATTCAATCATTCTTGTGTTTATGAATTCATTTACATGGTTGAATGTATGAATCTGTGAAGATTTATATAAGTTTCAATTGTTTCTCTTCTACGAGCAAGTGAGTGTGCATAGTGTCCGCAAGGTGTGCATTGAAAAATTCTATTTCTATTCATAAGATCAGAAGAGATATCATGAACTTTATATGTGAAAAGAGTGCATAGTGTCCGCAAGGTGTGTGTGACAGAGTCCGCTTTGACTCAGAAAGTTCTGGAGAGATAGCTTGAAGGTGTGTGCAGAGTCGATACTTGGAAAGGTATCGAGAAATCGTTCTGAGAAGTTTAGAGTGTTGGGGAGAAGCAAGTCCAAGAGAGTTAACATGGATATTTACATGCAGAGAGTGCATATTTTCTGCAAGGAGTGCATGACAGAGTCTTTTGATTCAAAATCTCAGGAAGAGTAGCAAAAGTCATCCACATAGAAGCTAAGTTGTGGAGGAGGACATGTTGCAAGGCGTGCATAGGATGAAATTCGAGTAAGTGTCGAAGAAAGCGCTATAAGGAAGCAAAAGTTCGAGGAAGAACAAGCTCATGAGGGAGAGCGACGAGAAATATTCCAAGGAAGGATTCCTTTAAGGTTTCCCAAAATTAATGAGTAAGATCCATCTAGGAGGGATCGAGATCATTCCAGACTGTCAGATTTGGGGAAAGTTGCGTGAAGGGTAGCCGTGAAGCATTTCGACACTTCATATTTCAAAGTGTTTAAAGTGTTGAGAAGCGGGATCGCCGAAGTCGCGAAGAGATCCTAATCATTGGCTGCGAGTATACATGGAAATGAATTAGAAAATCTGGGAGATAGAAGTCCAAAGAAGTTGCGTGTGGAGTAGGTGAAATTTCATGAAGTTGCGAAATCTGAAGTACATCTGGACCGCCAGATCTAGGAAGACACGTGACAAAGAGCCGCGAATTCGGAGGAAAGCGTTTTGGTAAGAACCAAAGATGGAGGTCGTGATATTTTTGAAGCCATAAGTTACGAAGAGCTGACCCACGGTCACATCCCGTGGTCACATAGGAGAAAGAGTCTAGCGTGGGGCTAGCACTTGCAAGGTTGGTGTTACCAAAAGTGCCAGAGAGTAGGGTTGCGGGTAATTCGAACCTGCAGGTAACATCAAAGGGACTTGTGTGTATTAATTATTCAGGGTCTGTTGAAGGCCCGAAGAACCAATTCGGTTCAAGGAGTTTGAAGATCCAAGACCAGGAGGTCGCAGAATCCCCAGGAGGGAAGGGGGGGCTACACCATGTGGGCTCGAGTATTTAGTGCTCACAACCTCTGATTTCATAGTTGTTCTATTGGTATTTTCATTGTGAGCGGATCCATTTTTTTGGTTTTGAGTTGTTGTCTTGCTTACAGGTGCATTTGTGGAGGTGTTGCATGGTGTTTTTCTTCTCAAATCTGTGTTTTTCTCGGAGAGGTCTTTGTTTTATTTCACTCCTATTTTGCGGTTCCTCCATCTGGGTTCTTCGGTTGTTCAAGGTTTGATGTATGCTCAGATTTGGCCCCCTTTTGGTGGTTGTCGATGTATTTTTCTATCTGGCCAGGGTTATTCCAGAACTTTGAGGTCCTATCCTTGGGCGTGCGATGTGGCTTTGACACTTAGAGGCCCATGGAGTGGGCATGCAGATCATGGTCTTACTGCGGTTGGTTGGGATCTTCATCATTGTTGTTTCTTTCTGGCTCTGATGATGTGTAGATTTTCATACCTCTCTGAATGGTTCCTTCCGGCCACCAGGTTCTGTTTGGATTGCACTATTTGGGGTTTTATTCTGTGATGGGCTCTCTTGTACCGGGTTTTCCGGACTTTTAGGCGTTTCTTTCAACTCCTGTCTCTATTTTTTTTTACTTTGGGATTTCCCGCCAGTTCTTTCTTGTCCCTTTGGGATATTTCTACCCAGGACTGGATCATGCCTTTGGCACCTACAAAATGTAATTTGGTTCTCTTCGGATGAATATAATTACGCTTTTTTTTTCTAAGGAAAAAAAATAACTCATTCTATAATTTATTCTAAGTCATTGTAACTAATCAATTATAATATATACCATATTATATTATATAACTTGTTCTATAACTAATGAGTTATAGTATATTATATATTAATTATAATAGATAATATATATATATATATATATATATATATCTGCATCGCTTCAAACTCCTCTCCATTAATAAATTCATAGAAACCAAGGGCACCTACAGGAAGAGATAGGGCCTCCTTTGACAACTCATCAACTTTGACATTGAGTTCCCTGTATATGTGATTGAAGGATAGCCAATCAAAAGCATGAAAAATTGATTCGATTTCTTGGAGTAGTGATCTTAGCCTCATATATGTCATAGTAGCTTGTTTCCTTACCTAGCGAATGACCAACTTGGAATCTCCCAATACTTGAAGCTTTTTAAAAAAAAAAATCGTGGTCGCCTCCAACAATGTCCAAAGAGTGATGAACTCGACTCTGTTGTGTTTCCCCTTCTCGAGGCATACTTTATATGAAGGTAATGGTTTTGATTCATAAAGAGAACAACCCCTACCCTACAAATAGGGGGGTGGCCTTGATAGGCTTTGTCGAAATAACCGCAAGGGATGTTGAAGTCCATATCGGGCATGGTGAGCATCCTTGGGTTTTTGGACTTGATTTCGATCATAAATTCCTTGGACAAGTTCAAAACAATCCCAATTGTGACCCGGGGAGGGATATCCTTATTCCTGAATACGCTAGAGTTTCGAGCCCACCATAAACATGAAACCAAAAAGCAAGGAAACCCTTCATACTTTTTTACCACTTTATCCACTAGCAAATCTATTAGACAATATTCCAATATCCGCTTAGTCCAAGATGACCTTGGATTAAGTTCTTCCTAGATGATCCTAAATACCTACACTTCATAAGAACACCTAGTGAAAATATGAGTCATGGATTCTTCATGAATTTTGTATAATGCACACCTACTTGGACTGAACCAACCTCTTTTTATTCCTACTTCCCATGTTAGAAGATTATTAGTTAAGACAATACAAAGAGTAATCTTGCACTTCAAAGGGGCATTGAGTTTCTAAAGAGATCTCCACCACAACTGCTTTTCTCTTGAGAAATAGGACTCCATGCATGCTTTATATCCTAACTTGGCTTTAAAATTTCCTATATGCAGGTTTTTAGACCAGCAAAGGGAGTCTGTATCCTCTTCTCACAATCTTATGAAGTTGGATACTAGCTTGTCGATATACATGTTTCATTATTCTGCTTCAGTGCAAATTGACCCAATAACCTCTATTGATTTCCAACCCAATCTACCAAAGACCCGAGGAGACTACATTTTAGCATCTTCCAAGGTACAAATATTAGCCAAATGGATGGCGTAGAGAAGGGAATAAGATAAAAAAAAATTGTTACCCGCTCCCATCCAAGGGTCCACTCCCATTCTAACCCTTCTTTTGTTGCCAACCTGCCACACCGTCCACTTCCCTACAAAAGGAAAAGCGAAAGCAAGCGCTTTCCAAACTATAGACCCTTTTGATGATTTCCTCAGCTTCCACACCCAGTCTTCAACTGTCAAACCAAAAAAAACACTAGGACTTCAAGATTCTTCCCCATAAGGATTCGCTCTAGAGAAGCCTCCACAAACTTCTACCCACAAGGGCATGAGCAAAGAAGACAATGTTATTTATCCCCCATCCTCGAAACTCCTTTGTAGAAGCTACTCTGTTCCATTTCACCAAGAAAAATCCCCCTTTTTTATGAGACCCTGACCATAATAACTGAAATCTCACTTTACGTATTTTGGCTAAAATACCTTTAGGAATTGCAACGATCGAAGTCTAACACATGGGATGATCTCCAACACGTACTTTAACAACACTAGTCTTCCATCTCTTGATAGTATCATGTTGACCCAAATCATCACCCATGCCTTCACCTTTTTGACCAACCACATCCAACCAACAAACCTATAATTGTCTGGTTTGAGATGAAAACCGAGGTACTTGAGGCCATTCTCCAAAACCCCCATGGGATACAGAAGAAGATTCCTCAAGTGCTGAAACACTTGATTTGACAATCAGTTTGAAATCAAGCATGACCTATTGACGTTGATTACCATGCCCATGGCCTTAAAATATAGATCCAATACACCTTTTAGAGTGAAGAGATCCCTTAAATATACTTGGGAGAAACATAACACATCGTCTACAAATAGAAGACGGGAAATGGTTTCTTGATCCCATACCTTTAGACCCCTAATCGTGCCTGACCGCCTAACATTCAAAATAAATTTTCTCAATGCATTAGCTACAATAAGAAATGAAAAGGGAGATAACATACATCCTTTCCTGAGCCCACGTGAAGCTCTGAAGAATCAACAAGGAGCGCCATTTATTAGGATGGCATAAGACACCTGTTATCACTCCAAGAAACTCTTTGGGGTTGTAGGCCAAAGATGCTTGGTAACTTAAGAATATGGTAAATTTGGTATGCTTGGAACAATGGGATAACTCAATAGCTACTGAGAAGAACAACTTATCATGCATTCAAATAAGACAGTGTTTTTAGAAATCAATAATTAGATAGAGTAATTGGAATAGGGTATGAAGAATACTAGTCTAGATAACAAAAGAAGACTGTGATTCATATCAAGATAAGAGTCTTAGTACATGAGCCAAATGTATCCAGGATTGAACCCTGATCTCTTAGAAAAGATAGGCATTTATAGCCTTTTACAATCAGTTTTTAGATCCTGAAAACTTGGATCTGTATGTCTAAATATAGAAAGTAAAACTAACAAAATACAATTTGATAATCAAAGACTAGTTCCTAGGACTCGAACTGTTTTCTGTTGATCTTTGACATCTATTCTTCATTACTTTTAGGACTCTGTTGTGTCGTGGGGGGTAAAGAAACCTGTCTTCTGTAGTTGGAATCTTTCAATAACCATAACCAAAAATTTAGTTGACCAATTTAACATTTGGTCCCATAATCTCCACGAATCTTTGATGCTGAGTGTTTCTTGATTTGGTGGTTAATCATTCGATGCTCCCATACCTTTTCAAATATTCCAAAATCGCTTTGCTCCAGCTTAACTTTCCAAAATTTCTTTCTGTAGTTTCACCAACTAATTCACCTTATGATCTGCTAGTTAGTTGGTGAAAGTTCTGCTTTTCACCAGCTAACTGGTTATAATTTTTTCCTTTTGCGTTGGTGAAAGCTCTGTCTTTGGCCAAAAAGAAACCTTTCATATCCAAAACTGTTGTTTTACCAAAAAACACAGTTTTCCTTTGATTTATCTCCCTGCAAATTCACAACAACCTGGGCCAGTACCTATAGATTTGAATGTGTATTAACCTTCTCCTTCAGTTTCTTGATTTTCCTCTTGAGGCATTTTGCTAACCACCATAAACTGTTATAATCCTTGGTGATTTTCTTCTTTCTCTTTTTGTCTTTGACACTCTCACGAGCCAACTTCTCAAAAGTTGCATTTGTCTTTGCAAAATTTTCTGATAAGGCTTTGTATCTTGCCTTGATCACTCTTTCCAAAGCCTCTTATTGTTTTATCACCTCTTTCAGTTCTTTAATTTTTTGTGATTTCTTTGACTTCTTACTCTTTGAGGTTTCACCTTTATCTATGGGAGTAAAAGTTTCACAGTCCTGTGAAATTTCCATGGAGTGCTCTGGACTTTTAATGACTGGACTTTCATCTTCCTGTTCTGGCTCTGTTTCTAAGTCTGTGTATGGCAAATTGAGAATATTTGTCTTTTTCACTATAGACCGCTTTGAGTTGGTTTCAAAATCTAATTTTTTCTTTTCTCTCTCAGACTTTATGCTAGAAATTTTTTCCTCTGGTGGTCCTGGAAGAGCTCTCCTCCTCCTTGAGCTGCTCTGAGGAGTTAACTGCTTTTTTCCAGTTTTCTTCTGCTCACTCATAGGTTGGGTTTGGGTCTCAAAACCTTCCCAGAAAATAAAATGTTGCCAAGTCCTTCCTCTTTGTCTCAGTTCCTCTAGAATTATTAGTTTGATCAAGCCAAAATGACAAAGGGTGTTTTTTATACGAGGTTCGGCTCTGATCTTCTTACACACTTTGGTTAGGCTTTTGTGAAGGAAGAAAGACAAATTCAGGAGGGTCTTCCCTTTGAAATGATCTACCAGTTTGAAATGATATAACATTAGTTTGTCACACCTGCCTTCTGAGATGAAATAGAGCTGAATGCCTTTAAACATGTCCTGCCATTCCTCTTCCAGGTGATGTCTCTGAATTATGCCTTGAGGTATACCCTGAAATTCAAAATCTTGGTTGTTGTTGTCTTAAACCAGCTTTGGCCCGTTCTGGGTAAGCCAGTTGCAGTGGAAATGGCAACTTCATCGACTATCATCTCTAAAGAACCCATGCTGGCTCTCTTTCCATCATACGATTTAGCAAACACTTCAGCTGTCGTTTGGTGGCAACCACTTTGTAACCTTTCCACGTAATTCATGCATCCTGCGTCTGAGAAATGCTTTTGTACATATGGATGTGACTGTAAGAATGACAGGCTATCCAATTCTTTCCTCAGCAGCGAACCACTTCGTTTCCTTGCCATCTGTGACTTGAACCTTGGACGATTGGCAGACAACTGTCACGGTAATTTCCTGATTGAGCCAAGATTTGGTGCTGGTGAAAGCTCTCGGTGTTGCCAATTCAAAACATGGAACCATACCATATTACCTGTGAACAGTGTGTGTTCAAAATATGAAGTGTTGATTTGATGTCGCCGGGTGAGTGGTATTGCTCCTCTATCTGTGATGATGAATGTGAATTCGTCATCTCCAATGCTATCATTGTTGGAGCATGCAATCACGAGCACGATCCACCATAATATATGATTAAAACGTGCACAACGATATCATCATCATCACTTGCTTCAACTAGCACCTCGTAATGATTATGTGATGTGTGTCGAGCATGTCTCTTTTTGATTTATGGAATCATGGAAGAAAACCCCGTGTTTAGCGCTTTCACCAACTAGCCTGTCTGTGGAAGAGTACACCTTAACTGTTGAAACCCGTTGCTTTCACCAGCTAACATCAACCTTGCAACATGTGTTAGCTGGTGAAAATCTCTTTCACGAAATTTTAAAAAACAACCTTTGAGGATCAACTTATTTCTAGGGCATGAATTTAAAAACCTAAGTTCTGACACTAGAAGAATCTAAAAACAAATATAGAATCTTATAGATGACCATGCTATCACCTACAAAATGAAACCAAGTGAGTGATTCATTTTGGGAGCTAACATTTGGCTCCAACTAGGATGGAGACCTCCCTGCAAGGTTTCCAAGAACCTAGTAGTTCCAGTAGCCTTTAGCATTGGGCATGGAGTCATCTGGCCTGTGCAACTGTTCCTCTTCAAACGTGTAGCTTGCCAGTAGTTTTACCATTGAGCTATGGAGTCAGCTGTCTCACCTCTTTCTGAAATCTTTCAAAACTTTTACAATTTATTTCTGTGCATGTTCAAAAACATGCCTTCATCATATGAACTGACTGATACACTTGCTGCAAAAATGGAAGAAAACAAATGCTCAAGAGCGAGCTTATTTCCTATCCTACTCTACCCTACCCAGTTTCTCAAAATGGTTAAGTAAAGGAAAATTTCCATAGCATCCATCCAATTAATTTTAATACTGAAATGATTTCATCATCCTTACTGATCAAATTTTGATGTTTGAAATGCAACAGTAGTGACAAAAAATTAATTACAACACCAAAATCCTCTGGAAAAATTGACATATTTAAAAAACTTGAAAACTCCATCTTCCCTGAAACATATGATTCTATGAAGGCTACCACTGGGTCTTTTAGACACATCTCTGAAACATGTTGAACTTCGGGAAGGAATTGTATATTTATAGTAGGTTCATGTCCAACCATAACTATTCCTTTGCTAAAAGATTTATGATTTTCTGATTCTTTTATACTTTCCTTGTGATCATTAAACACTATGGCTTCTTCTTCAGAACAATGCTCAGGGGATGATGATAGAGCATAGTTTGAATAACAAAACGTATGATCAGATATAAACATGTAATTGTCTATGTAGTCATTTGTTACCATGGCTACAACAGGTTTTGAAAACTGATCATAATTCTTACTCGAGTACCTGTCTCTGGAATGCTCTGCCAATGTTGAGGAATCTGATTCACAATCTGAGATGATTCTAGTTGCTTGTTGTTGTTCTAAAACTGCCCCATAGTCATTATCTTCTTTCTTGAAGTTTGCGCTCAACTGACATTCTGCTGGTCCAAGTAGACAATGGTTTTCAACCTCAACCTGTTCTAGGATTCTCCTTGAAGCACAAATGTTCTCTTCCACCTCTAAAGCATCTTTGAACAAAACACTTAATGATGAAGATTTTCTTTCTAATAGAAGAAGGGCAAGTTCTGAATGGAGACCCATGACATAATATATCATGGCAACTGTTTCTGAAGGTCAGATCTCTATAGGCATGTCATGAAAGCTGCTGCAAAATCTCCGATTGAAAACAGACAAAGATTCACCATGTTCTCTCTTCAAGGCATAAAAATCAGCAAGTATAGATCTGGTGATTTGTGATCACCCCAATACTTAATGAATACATTGGAGAACTCGATCCAAGAACCAATAGAATCAGTTCTCAAACTTTTAAACCAAACAACAACGTCTCTGATTAAAGTTTTAGCAAAATATCTCATGATGACATCTTCATGAACAATCTGAAAACGATCGATAAAATCCAAAAAGGATCCCAAGTGCCTCTCAGCCAAAGCTTGGTTCTCATCGGAAAACCAAGGGATATATTCATAACAGTTATCAGGATAAGGATGAAGAAGAGAGGGTAGCTTTAAAGGTTTGAACATCTTCGTTCTGATTTTAATTTGAAAAGCAGTGGGCTCAAAAGGTTGATGATCGGGTTCATCAGTAATGCCAAAAGGTATTGAGCTCTCAATAGGTTTGGAATCAATTTCAATCTTCACAAAGTCAGAAGGGTGATCAGATTCAAGAAGAATGGGAAAGCTAGACTCATTTTTAGGAACAAACTATGATGAGGATATTGAATCAACATCTACAATATAGGGCTGTAGGATTTCTTCTTCTAAAGAAGGGTATATATAATAAGGATGATGATTTTTTGAATATACAAAACAGAAAATGATCCTCTTTATCCATGAAGGAAATAACATGAAAGAATTGATAAAGAAAAACAATAGTTCATGAAGCAAACTGATGATCTGGTACCTGGATTTCAAATGCAACTCCTTCATCTTCTGATAATCTTTGTTGGATCAACAACAAGTGTTGTCGGTGGCTTTTCTGAATTTGTTCTGGTATGAGCTCTTTTCGGAGCCACTTCGTTCCAATGGAGTCGCCAGATAGATGATTACGACCAAGTATATGTCCAATCTTTGTCTATCATCAAAGCTGGATCTATGTCGTCTCCCAAGGAAGCTGAGCTTCAATCTCTTCTCCCAGGTAGCGGCGCCAATTTGTTATCACTCCAAGAAACTCTTTGGGGTTGTAGGCCAAAGATGTTTGGTAACTTAAGAATATGGTAAATTTGGTTTGCTTGGAACAATGGGATAACTCAATAGCTAATGAGAAGAACAACTTATCATGCATTCAAATAAGACAATGCTTTTAGAAATCAATAATCAGATAGAGTAATTGGAATAGGGTATGAAGAATACTAGTCTAGATAACCAAGTACATTAACATGCAGGGTCATACAAGACAGTAAGAGATCTTTTAATTCAAATTCATGAGCTTAATAAGAAGATAACAATTCTTAGAAGTTGAGCTAAACTGAATTAAAATACAGAGTAATGCAACACATGAACAAATCTAAAATTGATAACAAAAGAAGACTGTGATTCATATCAAGATAAGAGTCTTAGTACATGAGCCAAATGTATCCAGGATTGAACTCCGATCTCTTAGAAAAGATAGGCATTTATAGCCATTTACAATCAGTTTTTAGATCCTGAAAACTTGGATCTGTATGTCTAAATATAGAAAGTAAAACTAACAAAATACAATTTGATAATCAAAGACTAGTTCCTCGGACTCGAACTGTTTTTTGTTGATCTTTGACATCTGTTCTTCATTACTTTTAGGACTCTGTTGTGTCATGGGGGGTAAAGGCACCTGTCTTCTGTAGATGGAATCTTTCAATAACCATAACCAAAAATTTAGTTGACCAATTTAACATTTGGTCCCAAAATCTCCACGAATCTTTGATGTTGAGTGTTTCTTGATTTGGTGGTTAATCATTCAATGCTCCCATACCTTTTCAAATATTCCAAAATCACTTTGCTCCAGCTTAACTTTCCAAAATTTCTTTCTGTAGTTTCACCAACTAATTCACCTTACGATCTGCTAGTTAGCTGGTGAAAGTTCTGCTTTTCACCTGCTAACTGGTTATAATTTTTGCCTTTTGCGCTGGTGAAAGCTCTGTCTTTGGCCAAAAAGAAACCTTTCATATCCAAAACTGTTGTTTTACCAAAAAACTCAGTTTTCCTTTGATTTATCTCCTTGCAAATTCACAGCAACCTGGGCCAGTACCTGTAGATCTGGATGTGTATTAACCTTCTCCTTCAGTTTCTTGATTTTCCTCTTGAGGCGTTTTGCTAACCACCACAAACTGTTATAATCCTTGGTGATTTTCTTCTTTCTCTTTTTGTCTTTGACACTCTCACGAGCCAACTTCTCAAAAGTTGCATTTGTCTTTGCAAAATTTTCTGATAAGGCTTTGTATCTTGCCTTGATCACTCTTTCCAAAACCTCCTGTTGTTTTATCACCTCTTTCAGTTCTTTAATTTTTTGTGATTTCTTTGACTTCTTACTCTTTGAGGTTTCACCTTTATCTATGGGAGTAAAAGTTTCACAGTCTTGTGCAAATTCCATAGAGTGCTCTGGACTTTTAATGACTGGACTTTCGTCTTCCTGTTCTGGCTCTGTTTCTGAGTCCGTGTATGGCAAATTGAGAATATTTATCTTTTTCACTGTAGACTGCTCTGAGTTGGTTTCAAAATCTAATTTTTTCTTTTCTCTCTCAGACTTTATGCTAGAAATTTTGTCCTCTGGTGGTCCTGGAAGAGCTCTCCTCCTCCTTGAGTTGCTTTGAAGAGTTAACTGCTTTTTTCCAGTTTTCTTCTTCTCACTCATAGGTTGGGTTTGGGTCTCAAAACCTTCCCAGAAAAAAAAATGTTGCCAAGTCCTTCCTCTTTGTCTTAGTTCCTCTAGAATTATCAGTTTGATCAAGCCAAAATGACAAAGGGCGTTTTTTATGCTTAGAGGTTCGGCTCTGGTATTCTTACACACTTTGGTTAGGCTTTTGTGAAGGAAGAAAGACAAATTCAGGAGGGTCTTCCCTGTGAAATGGTCTAGCAGTTTTTAACTCTCTGAGGTGTTGGTTTTTCTCTGATAATTCAGATATTGGTGGAAAAAATTTAAACTATTATCTCCCGCCTTAATCCATAAGGTTATGCTCTTCAACCTCCAAGTTTGTTCTTCCTTATCCAAAATAGAATGACACACTGAATTGTTGGCCCTCAACTGCTCAAGCTATGAATCGAAAAGGGAAACACTAGCAATTTCATTATAAAACTATGAGATTTTTTCCTCTTCCTCTTTGAGTTGTGCTTGGGACCTTTCAACATAAGATTTTAGCCACTGTTTAGTGGCTACTTTAACTCTGGAAATATTATCAACAAATTGACACATTAAAGATGAGAGAGAGTTAGGATAAATATGTTCCCATGCATCAATTACCATGGCTCGATAATCTTCTTACTCAAACCATACAAGATTGAATTTAAGAGGTGCTCAAGCCATCTCACCACCAGATGCGAGATTGAATATTATAGGAATATGGTTGGAAAGCCCTCCCTCAGATACACTTGACTTCAGAATAAAACTATTCTTCAAAAATTCCTTTGACACCAGGAATCTATCTGTCCTTTTGGAAATCGCTTCTTCATTAGTCCAAATATTCCTCCATGTTGGAACCAATTTGATCGGTTTGATATCAAAAAAATGATGTTTCTTGAAAAAGGAAGAGAAGAAGCCACTTCAATGATCCATTCGAAGATTAACCCCCCATACTCCCCTCAAGGATAAAGTGAGATTTAGGTCACCTCCCAAAAGAATGTGAGACTCGCTTAGTGCCCCCGAATCTGCCAAATTTTCCTAGAATGGAATTTTATCATTTTAGGGCCTATAAACATTTAGCACATTAAGAGTTAAACCTATATCTTTGACCTCCAGTTTGACCTATATTGTTGAATTGAATGACGAAGACGAGAGATATTTACACTCCGGACTCCACCCAGTGAGTAAGCCTACAGAGTGTCCTACTGCATCAACAACACAAAAGGACCACCTTTTTAGCCAAGGCTCCAACATAGCTCTTGCTCTATAACCTTCACACATAATCTCTTTAATTAAAATGCCATCTAGTTTGTGGCTATGTATGATCCTTTTGAGGGATAACGTTTTGCAGGAACCCTCGACCCTTCTCATGTTGAAGGAAAGGGCAATCATGATGAAGGTTTCTTAAGGGATTTCCCTACTCCAAGGGCCGTAGAGATGGTTGATCATTTACCTTTATAGATATCCATAATGACTCTTTATTCATATTTGCGTAAATGGGACTTTCGCCAAACCAAATTGGGATGTAAAGGGTCAAGCGATAATCAACCAATGGAGGAAGGGTCCTCCTTATGCTTAGCACAGGACCTCAATGTGTACATGTTTTTAGGAGAGAATGCTATCTCCTCACTTCCTAAAGGATTGATAGACTTTACCTCCAACTCATCAAAACCATCCTCTGCCAAGGAATATACATCCTTTATATCGGTCAAAGAGGGATAAGGGGGGGAAGCACACAGGCTAGAGGAGATGAGAACCTGACCTTGAGAAATAGACTCAGGAAGAAAATAAACCAATCCGACTAGAGGGATGTCACTCGAAGGGGAAACTAAAAAAGGATGGAGAGGAGCCTCAGGAAACTTACTAGAGGGACACTTAGGGTGAACCAACATGTAGCTGGCTTACTCCTCACACACCTCCTCAAGAACATGTACCTCCAGCTTATTTCCTTCGACCGCTACCAAGAAGTTAACCTAAAATTCTCCTTCATGAATATGCTTGTCCTTTTTAACCCATATCTTCGATGCATGTTTCGAAAATGGAAAAGATTTTGTGCACTGGTCTTTCAAGTGACCCACCTCATGGTAGGAAAAGCATCGAAATGGTAGCCACCAATAATCCACTTTCTCTTCCCAGTTGTACTCATTGGAAAAAATATCCAAATCACCTACCAGACTATTCCTAAGGTCTACCTCTATTTGTAGCTAGGCCCACCTCCTATCATCTTTCGTGTTCCAATTCGATTCTAATCCTGAATTCTTTCCCAAGATGTTCCCAATGGCTACTAAGGCATCCTTATTCCAGAAAACTAATGAGAGCCCTAGAAAGATTGCCAAGACTTTAGGGCATCCTTATTCCAGAAAACTAATGGAAGCCCTGGAAAGATTGACAAGACTTTAATGACTACTACCAATACTCTTACAGAGTCAAAATCCACTGACCATTTTTGGAGAATCAACCCCGAAGGGGCCCAACTCCAGCTTCTCCCAAAAATATTTTCACTATCCTCCGACTTAAAAATGAAGCACAACCAGCCCCAAAATAGAACATGAAAGACATGCAAATAACCCAAAAACGGAAACCAATTGAATTCCATCCACCCAGATAAAGATAAGTCTTTGACCACTTTTCCATTGAACCACCCAACCAAAGTCTTCCCAACTAAACTGGATATTTTTTTATCGTTATGTCCTTTCCAACCACCATTTCCACCTTTCCAAGAAACTCATGCACAAACCTCCTTCTTTTCCTCCCTTCAGTGTCGCCAGTATGCAGCTTATCACCACAGAGAACCTCTTCCTTACCCATTTCTCCTGTCGAGACCAGGGTTTTCGGAACAAGAACCGACAGAGTGAGAGCAAAGGAATGGGAATTGGAAGAATGAATGCAACCTTCCCTCGTCGAAATTGCGTTAACCCCTGTGGCACGAACCAATATGGATCCCTAGACCTTTGGATCAACTCCTAGCTCGTCGCAATTACTCCCAAACGACGTCCCAGCATACTGTGAATCTCGACAGCCATACAGAAAAGGCCCAGTGTAAAAATTTGACTGGTTGAAAGGCTTGGTCTTTACTCGGACTGTTCTCATAATCAACCCGCTTGAAGTCTATTTCCTCCATCGACATGTGCCTTCATCAATAAACCGAGACCCTAGACACGGGATCCCGACGACCTCCCTCTTTCGTTCACCACTAAAATCCTCCGGTCTAATATTATTTCGATCTGCTCCTAGTTATAATATATAATATAGTATATTATTATTATTAATTTTTTTTAACAATAACTGATAGAATTATATTAAGTAAAACAACTGCAATAAGTTGCAAAGAAATTACCTTTAAAAATGATTTAAAGATGTCCAATTGTAAAAATTCCTAGTCTACCTATGGACCAACAACTTAGCCTAATGATGTCCATAAACAAAATAACTTAGTACTTTTGATAGGTGTATGTTCTACAAAACAAACCAGATAATCTAATAACCTTACAAAACATGCAAACTTCATAGAAGGCATGCCTACTAACTGTTTTTTCAAGTACTACCTTCTTGTTTCTGGAGCTAGCTGATCAATTTCCATTACATCATCAAGCTAATACATTGTTGCCTCCTCATTCAACTTGCCACGATTGGAATTCACCGATTGGACTCGGTTTGATGTCAAGATGGTGTATCATTGCTTCCTCATTCAACTTGCCACAATTGRAATTCATTGAWTRGACCTAGTTTGATGCCSCTGAATGATCCCCCTTGTTCATGTTCATCACCAAAGTTTGCAACATATTAAACTCTGCTTCCAAGATGGTTATTTGACGCTTTTTCTATACAAGTGTGCCCATAATTGTTGCTACCTAATATACTACATTTTGTTCATTCTCATGAATATTTGTATTTGTTGTGTAAATCATTAGGGGAAATTTGAGGTCTAAAATGGACCTCCTAAGAAAAATTATAAAACAAGAGTTATGGAATTTCAAAGGGAAAGAAAGAAAACTATTTTTTAATTGTATTTTATTTATTTATCTCCTTATAGGTTTACTCAAATTTCAAGTGTAGGCACTCATTGGATGTGGAATTAATTCTTCATCCAACGAGTACCCACTCTGCATACTTTTGATAGACTCACAATGAGATAAATTGAAAATACATGAAGAAAAAAATGTGTTTCTTTTCAAAGAAACACATTTATTTTTTAATGTATTTCCAATTTATCTCATTGTTGGTCTATCAAAGTATGCAAAGTGGATACTTGTTGGATATGGAATTTAATTTTGCATCCAATAAGTGTCTATGCTAGAAATTTGAGTAAACCTATAAGGAGATAAGTCAAAAATAAGATTAGAAACAACAGTTTCTTTCTTTAACTCTAAAAATATTTACCTTAATGGTTGACATCATTATCTTGAACCCTATTGGTTTTTTTAAAGTTGATTTTGATAGCACATTTTTTGTTTTGAGACCCATTTTTTACCTCAAAATTTCTCTAATGTGATGACATGTTTTCCTAGATGGCTTCTTAATGGTTTGTCAAGGTCCTAATAATCTCCCTCAACTCTTGATAATCCATTGTGAGGTGGCACAGAGAACTCCAATTCACCTTCTTAAA
>JASDQU010370364.1:0-62158 GCA_032191745.1 Picea mariana
TTCAAGGTACAAAAATTTCTTCTATGGTTATTGTTTTTTCTGCTCTAATTTTGGACACAAAGCTATAAATTGTTCACTAAGATTTAGATATGAACAATCAAGATACTCAATGAATAACTATCTACCACAACAAAGATTGAGACAGCTAAGCAACAAACAATAACAGATTATGAATCATGTGATGACTGGAAGAAGGACACAGGAGAAACACAACAACAGTTATGAGCATAACAATCGTTATGATCTTTTATTCAGTGAACTAGAATGCTACATCTGTCATAATTATGGACATAAGGCAGCAAACTGTCATTTAAGGAAATATAACCCAGATCGGAATCCCACCGTTGAAAATGTCAAAGTCTGGAAGAAGAAAGTAGATGACAAATGTGGACTAGCGCTATCAGCCCAAAATAAAAAGAATCCCTGGTATATTGACAGTGGATGATCCAAACACATGACTGGAGACAGAAGTAAGTTTCTAACTCTAAGTGATAGCAAATCAGAGAATGTAACTTTTGGAAATGATGCACTAGGAAAGGTGAAAGGTAAAGGAATTGTGAGTTTGAGTAAGGGAAAAAGAAAAGCTCAAGATGTGCTGCTTGTAGAGAATTTGAAACATAACCTGCTTAGTGTCAGTTAAGTCTGTGACTGAGGATGTTAAGTTGTTTTTACCTCTAAAGACTGTAAAATCAAATCGGTGGATTCAGGTAACCTAGTTGCAAAAGGCATAAGAACAAAAAACAATGTCTATGTTTTAAAAGAAGAAGAAGAAGAAGAATGCAACTTAAGCAAATATGATGAAAGTTGGCTATGGCATAGGAGACTTGGTCACCTAAATTTTGATCACATAATCAAGCTCAAAAACAATGGGGCAGTAAAATATCTTCCGAAGATATCAAAGCCATATGAATCTGTCTGTAAGTCCTACCAGATAGGAAAGCTTACTCACACTCAATTCAAATCGAAAAACTTTCCTTCAACAGAAAAACCTCTCCAGTTAGTACATATCGATCTATGTGGACCATCAAGGAAAGAAGGTACAGGAAAAGAAAATTACTTTATGTTGATTATTGATGACTATTCCAGACTAACTTGGGTTGCCTTTTTGAAAGAAAAATCTGAAGCACTTGAAAAATTTAAAGTGTTTAAAGCTTTGACTGGGAATCAAACAGGAAAAAGGTTAAAGGCAGTAAGGTCTGATAGAGGAGGAGAGTTCAGTTCTAGAAACTTCAAAGAATTCTGTGATAAAAATGGGATCAAAAGAGAGTACACAATTCCAAGGACTCCACAACAAAACGGAGTTGTTGAGAGGCAGAACAGGTCAGTACAACAAATGGCAAGATCTATGATGAATGAAAAGAACATACCTTAGACATATTGGGTGGAAGCAATTCATATAGCTGTTCATATCCTTAACAAAGCTCATCTCATACCACACAGTGACAAGACCCCTTATGAACTTTGGTTTGGAAGACCGGCTTCAATCAATCATTTCAAAGTTTTCGGGAGCACATGTTATATCAAGAACAATGATGAAAATATTGGAAAATATGATGACAGGGATGATGAAGGTATTTTCTTGGGTTATGCTACAAACAATAAAGGGTACAGATGCTACAATAAAATAATGCATAAGCTAGTTGACTGTATAGATGTAAAAGTTGATGAAGAAATTCTAGTAAGAAATATAAGCCGTGATGAACCAAGAATCGAAGATACAGTTGAAGATGAAGATGAACAGGTCCAAGGATCAGAAAGAAAAGAGGCTAGATCAGATGAAGATGTGAACATTCAAACTGATACAAGTCAACAGAAGGAAGCAAAATCTCCTCTCAGAATTATTAGAAAGAATCATCCTGAAAACCAGATAATTGGGGATATAAATTAATGAGTTCAGACTAGAAGGAAACTGATTAAGGACTCAGAACAATCTCATGTTGCCTTCTTATCTATGACTGAACCTACAAATTTTGAGGAATCTAGTCAGGAAGAGGATTAGATTAGAGCAATGAATGAAGAGCTGGATCAGATTGAGAAGAACAATACTTGGGAGATGGTCCCTAGACCTAAAGATAAGAATGTAATAGGTTCCAAATGGGTATTCAAGAATAAAATAAATGAAAAAGGACAAGTTGTTAGAAATAAAGCCAGATTGGTCTGTAAGGGATATGCACAAGTGGAAGGTTAGGACTTTGATGAAACTTTTGCACCAGTGGCAAGATTAGAAGCTATCAGAATGTTTCTTGCTTATTCTTGTCATAAGAATTTCAAAGTTTATCAGATGGATGTTAAGTCAACGTTTCTTAATGGAGATCTAGAGGAAGAAGTATATATGGAGCAACCTGAAGGATTTTCATTAACAGACAATCCTAATTATGTTTGTAAGCTGAAGAAGGCCTTATATGGACTAAAACAAGCACCATGAGCTTGGTATTACAGACTGGACAAATTTCTACAAGAAAAAGGGTTCAAGAAAGGTACTATTGACAGTAACCTTTACATTAAGTCTGAAGGTGATGATTTACTAGTTGTTTTGGTTTATGTAGATGATATTATTTTTGGTTGTACTAATCAATCATCTGTCCAGTGGTTTGCTAACTCTATGCAAATAGAATTTGAAATGTCTATGATAGGAGAACTGTCATATTTTCTTGGCTTACAAGTAAAACAAAGCTCTACAGGAATTTTTATTTCTCAAGAAAAATATTTGAAAGAGATATTGAAGAAATTTCAGATGGAAGATTCTTCTACAGTCAGCACACCTATGGTGGTTGGTTGCAAGCTGAGCAAAGATGATATCTCACATGATGTTGATCAAATGACATATTGTTCAATGATAGGTAGTCTTTTGTACATCACAGCATCCCATCCTGATATAATGCAAGCTGTTGGAATGGTAGGTCGTTTTCAGTCTACTCCTAAACAAAGTCATTTGGCAGTTGTCAAGAGAATATTTAAATACTTGAAGGGAACAATGAATTATGGACTGTGGTATCCTAGAAATCAGAATTTCCAGTTAACTGCTTATTCAGATGCAGACTGGGCAAACTGTGTTGATGAGAGAAAAAGCACCAGTGGAGGAGTGTTCTTTTTGGGTGACTCATTAGTTGCATGGATTAGTAAGAAGCAAGGATCTATTTCATTATCCACTACAGAGGCAGAATACATTGCTGCTGCTACTTGCTGCACACAAATTTTATGGATGATACAAACTCTTGCAGATCTGAAGGTAAATTACACTGATCCAATTCCAATTCACTGTGATAACACCAGTGCTATTAGTGTCTCCAAGAATCCTGTTCTTCATTCCAAGACTAAGCATATTCCAATCAAGTACCATTTTCTCAGAGAACAAGTGACAAACAGAATTGTTCAACTGAATTATATACCGTCTACAGAATAGATTGATGATATTTTTACCAAACCATTAGCAACGACCCCTTTTGGATATCTTCGTCAAAAGTTGGGGGTTAAGATTTCTGGTGTTTAAAATGTTCACCTAGTCAGGGGGATTATTTATTGAATATCTGGTGTCTTTTCTAGATGTTTATAGACGACAGGGGGAGTATGTTCTGCAACAAAATCAGTGGAAGAATGCTTCTTCTTTGACATTGATGTCAAAGGGGGAGAAAGGAGTCGAGTTTGAAATGTCTCGGGAACAGAGTCGAGCCTGAATGGCCGAATGCAGAGGAGAGTCTGAATGGCCGAATGCAGAGGAGAGTCTGAATGGCTGAATGCAGAGGAGAGTTGGGTCTGAATGCAAGTGTTGCCATCAATGCCAAAGGGGGAGATTGTTGGAAAATTCAGTGAGATTGTTGGCAAATTTAGTGAACAGATAGCGAATGCTTGTCATTGATGGCAACAGTGAAGATGACAGGCAAACAGAAGACAAGTTCAGAAAGGTGAATGATCGAAAGCAGTGAATGATCGAACGTAGCGAGAGCCGTTAGATTTGGTGCAGGGTCGCCGACAACCGTCAAATCTGCAGAAGCTGCAAGGGAGATAAGCCTCGGGAG
This sequence comes from Picea mariana, assembly GCA_032191745.1. Classification (NCBI taxonomy): domain Eukaryota; kingdom Viridiplantae; phylum Streptophyta; class Pinopsida; order Pinales; family Pinaceae; genus Picea; species Picea mariana. Next base: position 4,017 of record JASDQU010370364.1, read on the forward strand.
CAAGAAGAGAAGTCCCGACACGAGGAGTTGTCATCGGGATATCAGTCATCGAGAGATCGGAGTTCTCAAGGTCATGAGAACCGGGACATTGAAAGTCTCGAAACCCCGACATAATCGGGACCATCCATTTGGAAGGACGCGTGACAGCGATCGGGCGCCACCGGGAGAAGCTCGACAGGAGGCTTCATCGGAGAATCGGGGATCGGGACTTTGACATGTCCAATTCAATTGACAACAAGAACCCCGAAATCGCGATATGCGATTTCACGATCTAATCGCAGCCGTTAAAGAAAGAATGAGATATGGACCATTGATTTTCTTCATCGGAGAATCAGGGATTGGGACTTTGAAATGCCAAAATCACTTGTCATCAAGAACCCCGAAATCGCGATATGCGATTTCACGATTTAATCGCAGCCGTAAATTTATAAGTGATCTAGACTGTTGATGTAACTCCATATCGAAGTTTCAGGGATCGCAACTTGAGGAGGCAAAGAACACTTGACATCAAGAATCCCAATTTCGTGATATGCGATATCGCGATTCAATCAGAGCCATTGAATCGAGAACAAGATCCGGACCGTTGATTTAACTTCTTATCGGAGTTTCGGGGATCGCGAATTCAAGAGACAAAGAACTCAATACATTAAGAACCCCGATTTCGCGATATGCGATATCGCAATTCAATTGGAGCCATTTAATCGAGAACAAGATCTGGACCGTTAATTTAACTTCTTATCAGAGTTTTGGAGATCGCGAATTCAAGAGGCAAAGAGTTCAATGCATCAAGAATTCCGATTTCGTGATATGCGAAATCGCGATTGAATCTGGACCGTCAGATCAAGAAATGATCTGGACCGTTGATCTGACCTCTCACGGAGTTTCGGGGATCGGGATTTGTAAGTGACAAAAAAAATGAACGTCAGGAATTCCGATTTCGCGATGAGTGAATTCCCGACTTAATCTGAATCGTCAGATCTGATTATGATATGGATCGTTGATCTGACCGCTTTATGGAATTTTGTGTATTGGGATTTATAAGTGAAAAGAACATTGAACATGAGGAATGCCGAAACCCAATTTAAAAAAGGAAAGAATAATAAAGGTCATCCAACGGTGCAGATAAACCTTGATTGTGATCGGAGGGTTACCGTTCTTTCTTGCAGTTAACTCCTCTGTTACGAATATGTTAAGTGAAACAGACTCATGATTGTAAAGGTGTTAACATTTCAGTTACAGGGACAGTTTTCATGGTTCTTGCTGAAGGAGATGGGAAGTTGAATCGGCTATTCGAGTGTATAAAAGAAGTTGAGACAGACTGTGTCGAGTTGGCTGTTCTGAAGTGAAAATGCATAAAATAGTAAGAAAAAGAAAAGGAGCACAGGCATAGCATGAAATTGAGAAAATGTGTAGAGGGAGATGAAATGCAGAGCAGAAGCAGAGTAGAATGACAGACATAGCAGAACCAGAGCAGAATGACAGAAAAAGTTGATGCAGAGCAGACCTGCTAAACAAACAGAAGAAGAGAAGAATTGCAGAATAGTTTGTTGAAGATCAGATACAGAGAAAAAATGGTAAGAGTTGATTTATTTGTGTAGTTGGCTGTGTATTCATTATTTGATATATTTAGGGAGGTAGGGAGGTGCTTGGGAGGACTGTTGTCCTCAGAGGTTCAAGTGGGTACTTGAACACAGGGAGTTGTAGCTTCCATCTGGTTGCAGCCAGAGAAACCAGGGTGGCAGGGTGGTGCTAGGGAGAACAAGTGTTCTCTGTTATACAGGTTGGAGCCAGTGTAACTGGAAGTTGGGGCTTCCATCCAGTTGGTGCTGGAACATTCAGGAAGTTGGTGCTTCCATCCAGTTGGTGCTGGAATATTCAGGGAGTCGGTGCTTCCTTCTAGTGGGTGCTAGAGAAACCAGAGAGTTGGTGCTCTCAAACAACTTGCAGCTTGTAAAACAGAGGTAACAGCCTCATATTGAGTTGGTGCTCAATTGTAAATGATGTACAGAACTGAAAAAAGACTGCCTATCATTTTGAAGAAGAAGAGGTTTTCTCCCTTTATGGGTTTCCTCATGAAAATCTGTCTCTGTGTGTACTTTATGTGTGACTGATGGTCTTTACTTTTACTGTCCATATGATGTATGTTGTTGATGATCACTTGAAGGAAGATTAATAATATTTAAAAGGTATAAAATTGTTTAAGCTCATAAACAACTGATTCACCCCCCCCCCTCTCAGTTGTTTTAGTATTTCCAACATGTATATCGCAGAACCTCTGAAGCCAAAGGTGCAATATTGAATCCTCCATCCCTGGAACCCGTGATCGAAAAAGTGGCTAAGTATGGAATGAGGTAGAAGCATGACTATAAATGTGAACCCGTGAGTCCATCACCAACCCACACACCTAGACATTTTCGGAAAGACGATTAAGCAAAGCAACCAGAAAGAAAAAGTAGACAAGAAAAGTTAAGTATAGAAGAGGGTGAAAAAAGGATAATAGAAAGTGGAAAAATTAGAAATGGGGAGGGAAATGTTTGTAAGCGGGAAGTCTCAACAAAGGTCCATTGTTGCCAAATCATCGTTTTCTAGTCCAATTTTATATGCACCCACCCGTTTTGTATGTTTGATTTACTAGGACAGTTGGTATACCTTTTCGAAGATTGTACCACAACCCCCTCTATTGTGGCATATAAGAATTCATCTTCCTGTTCAACCAATCTATTTCTTTCAATGTAGCAACGTCAAACATACAGTGGACATGAAGGTAAGTTAGTATGCAGAAAGACATGTAAAAGAAAGAAATGCAGTTCTATTTATTTCAATGTAGCAACAAAGAGAATACAATTCACATGATAATAAGTTACTATGTAGAAAGATACGTAGTATCTACATACAATAAAATAGGTGCAAAGGAGTAGAACAAGTAGAACAAATACACAGACAATAAATGAAATACTAAAAACTGGAATATGAAATAAGAGTAGAGGCATGCACCTCTGTAACTCCTCCTCTACATTTGTGACAAAGAATCCATCGTCCTCTCCATCCACTCTGTTTGTTTAAATGTAGCAATGCAGCGGCACAGAAAATACAAAGGACATGAAGATAAGGTATTATGTAGGAAGGTACGCAATATTTACATACAACAAATTAGGTGAACACATATACAGAAAATAAATGAAATACAAAACAACAGAATATGAAATAATAGTACAAGCATGTACCTTTGTATCTCTTCTTCCATCGTTGCGGTAAAGACTCCTTCGTTTTCTCCATCTATTTTGTTTGTTTGAATGTGGGAACGCACAAAATATAATGAGCATGAATGGAAGCTGGTATGTAGAGGAGATCAAGTAATATGTACATACACTAAATGAGAATCAACGAATATAATAAAAGATAGTTAGAAACATGAACCTTTGTTTTTATCCATCCATGGTTGTAATTATATAAAGTTTTTCCTGCCCAAAATATATTACAAGCCACAAAATATTAAGAAATTGCATGGCCATAGCTAAATGATTTTGGTTTTTTGCGGCAAAGTATCCATATATGCTTTGAGACATGGAAATATAATTTTGCAGTATCTTCGGTGTACATCTCATATTTCAAGTACAAGACAAATTGTATCATGGTCACACTAGCCTGTGTACATGATAAAGAGGTTGTATTGTGATATGGGAACATTTCACCATATATGGTTAACAAGTGCGTTTTTCACATGTTTTATCTTAACAAAAAGACAACAAACATTGTAATTGCACATGTAGTTGTCCAATCATTTGTTATGCCACTATTTTGTATCATGTCAACACTGAAGTATCCTAGAATGATAATGGTTTTGTCCAAATGTAAATGGTGTGATGCATTTGAGAACACATTGATTATGCTAGCAATGTTGCACACCAAACAACATAGAAACTGAATACTACAATTTGCAATCCAGGGAACACCACTCTTGGTAGCACTATCTCAATATCCTTTTCTTCTACAAGAACATTTTAAAAAGACATGTAGGTATGGTCTAGAACTAGGAAAAAGAATTGGAGAAAAATTTAAGAGCAGGATAGGCGGGCACGGGACAAGCACCAGATCTCGACTTCGCCAGACACGAAAAACAACAAAACTGCAGGTCCACTCGTGGGTGCAGGACCTGAACAATACTCCATTGTCTCTCATTAGCATAAGGATTGTGGTACATTGGGACTTATATGTTATCATTTTTTTTTCCACAGAAAATTTTGCTTTATATTTATATTAAATATAAACTGGTCTTTTACAGATATGTTATCATTCACATCTCAAGAAAAGAGAAAATTTTATAGTAATAGAAGCAATTCCAAAACACAAAGTGTAGGCATATCTCATTATTATTTCACACACAAGCATGCATACAACATCTCCTACTAAGAGGAGGGAAGGTCGAACAACAAGCATGCACATCCACTAGCTAAAAAATAATAAAGAAATAGAACATCTAATAAAATCAAAACCCTTTTATTAATTGAATCTATTATAAAATAAATTTAATAAATTAATTGTTTAAAAATTTCATACTTAAAATAGATATATAGTTTATTTATTATATTATAATTACTCTGGTTAATTAAATATATTTAAAAAATAATAATCTTGTATTTTTTAATAGTAATTAATGATAGATTTCATCTTTTAAAATAAAATAAAATAAAATAAAAATTACATTCTCTTTCTTATTAAAGTTCATTTATAAAAGGGGAGGAAGGTGTGTGGGGGTTCTCTTTGAATTCGAAGGAAAATGAATCTTGAATTTCTATTGGAATCTAGGGAAGGAAACCAACAATAAAGCCGAATCTTATGCCCTTCTAAAAGGTACTCATTTAGCAATGCAATGACAAATTTAAACTCTGAATGCAGTAGGAGATTCAAAGACGATCATAAGAATGATGATCCTGGGTTTTGATCCAAAAAATCTAAGTCTAAAAAGAGTCATAGAGAGAATCCACCTCTTCTCGAGGACCTTGAACGTAAAATAATTTCATGTCATGGTACGCCCATTTCATCATGGCAAGAGATGGTAACTTCACCCGCTCAATTGAACTTGTGGGGAGTAGGTAGATGAAATCTCTGGATCATATGAGTCGAGCATGTAGAAGGCTCGACCCAGTGTGGAGATGTTTGGTTGACGACAACTTCACACCTTTTTTTGGGTTTCCGAAGAATCCAAGTACAGTGACCTAGGAAAGTCAAGTATTTCCCATATCTTCTCATCATTATGTGAATTGGGTCCTTCCCTGTCTGTCTGTCATGAATTCGCCAATGTTTATGATTTGGGAGGCTATAAATCAGCGCTCCTGGCCTGACTTCCATGTATTGTGGTATTCTCAAGCTCTCCTTGGGTTTATTTTGGTGTATGTCCTCTGATCCTTCCTTGATTTCTCTCTTGCATCCCCTATGAGCCTCCTCTTTTCTCTGCATTTTCTTGCTCGACTCTGCCTAGGCAAAGCTTCTTCCCTTTCCACTACCGGGTCCTTTGATTCCACGTTCACCCTCAAGTTTTGGTGTGTCCACCTCGCCCCACTCTTTTCAAGTGTCATTGCCTATTAGCAGCATGGATACCATGTAGAATTCTCTCAAGGTGCTAAGGGCCACGAACTCTTGGGATTATATTGCAGGGAAAGGTCAATGATGCAGGAGCATCTCTCCACGTCAGCCAGCCACGCCAGTGAATTCAAATCGCACGTTAAAAGAGAGGCGCAGCCTCATCTAAATTTGAATTCAATGTAACTTTAAATGTTTTTAGGCTGTTGAGCCAGGAAGCCGTGCCTTTGCGCAGGTGTAGGGTAGATCGTCTTTAATGCTAGATCGGTTGAGATCTAGATCTAGATGCTGGACTAGACAATCATTTATTGTAATTGAATAGAGTAGGTAGACCTGGAGGGAAGCACTCGATGAGCCCTCAGGTAAAAGAGATTTTCAGATCTCATTTTGGTATTTAGAGAGTTAGAGGTTGAGTTGAGGAGAGCCAGAGAGAGCTCGAGAACACCTTGTAATTATAGGCATTTGCCATTTTAATAGAAACAAAAGTAGTTTTTCCCACATATCTTCTGTGTTATGTGGATGTCTGTGTGTGTTCTTTTATATGCTGTGAATGTATGTATGTTTAAGCATTTGCAGGAAGTTTGTGTGATTTCAGATGAAGGTCTTTGAGGTTTCATGCCAGGAGGGCGTGACAGAGTGTCGCGGACTCTGAATACCAGTGCACTGAGGCACTTTTGAACTCTACGGGGTCAGACAGAGACGTGTTGCGGCACAGGACTGAAATCAACAACTCAGGAGAAGACCTTTGAGGTTGTTGAACACCTCAGGAGGCAAGGCTATGTGAGAGAATACACGGTTGCAGACAAAATATCTTAGGAGTTCTGTAAAGGCTCTGCCAAGTGGGCATTGAGCACAGGCACAAGGTGCAGTTGGAGGAACTCTGTTGTGGGTTTAGACAGAAGCCAGAATCACTAAGGATTCTGCGAGGCTCTGCTAAGTGGGCATTGAGCACAGGCACAAGGTGCAGTTGGAGGAACTCTATTGTGGGTTCAGACAGAAGCTAGAATCACTAAGGATTCTACGAGGCTCTGCCAGGTGGGCATCGAGCGAGTGCATAGGTGCATAGGAGAAGAAGACATAACTGCTGAACGTTCTGTGAAAGGGAAACTCTGCTAGGTGGGCATTGAGACTGTGTGCAGGTAGGCACAAGAAGAAAAGAGAACTCTTTGAGTTCTGGAGCTGGAGGAAGTATCCACTGAGGGATCTTCACTGGGTTGCTGAACACCCAAAAAGACTCAGCAAGAGGTTTCTTGATGCAGTAAGAATGCGCTTCCACACCCCCGTCGTGCTCTCCCGCTCACAGGATCATTCTAGTCCCCTTCTTCAAGCTGAATTAGCTCTTTCGATCCCCTCGGGAATCACTATGAAAATCTGACCCACAGGTCTTTTCTTCACCCTGTCACGGCCTTCTGGATGACCATGAACAAATTCCCCACAGGAATGTAATATCGGGTTTCGGGGTTTCGTGGTCCCCATTGTCGAGAGTCACTGTCCTCTCGAATCCCCGATCTCCGATGAGCTCTCTGCCCGGCCTTAGCCCCTCCTGGCTATGCCTTGGTCCACACGACCGCTCTCCATAAGACCGTAACCTTATACCTCCTCATCGTGGTTTCAAACTTTTCAATGTCCAAATACATATGCTCACGGGATTCCTGATTCTCTGAATCCTGACTGGCTGACAGCTGGCTCCCATGATGGCATCTTCCTTCTTTCGGGGTTTCAGGGTTTGCGATTTGGAAATGCAAAGTTTTCGTGTCCACGAAATCCCTGATATGCCGATCCCCGACTTTCTTCGAATCTCCGCCACGCGTCCTCCTATGATGGACGGTTCCGATTCTTCCTCGCGGTTCGTGACTTCAAGTGTCCCGGACGCCTTGTCCTCTGGACTCGCGAAACTCCGATTCCCGATGCGCCTTCGCCTAGATGGCCTCCCTGGCTAGACCCTCGGTCCACGTGACCAATGTCCCCGTGACCACAACCTTACCTCCTGTCGGGGTTCCTCTTATCGGAGTTTCAGACTTTTCGATGTCAAAATACATCCACCCTCAGGATTCGCGATATCCCGATACCTGATATGGGATGCCACCTGTCCTCCTCGCCGAATCCTCTGTGGTCCCACGCTATTCTTTGCCTATTGGAGTATCGCGTAAGAACGCAGTAAGAACGCGCTTCTGCACCCCCATCGCACTCTCCCGCTCACAGGATCATTCTAGTCCCCTTCTTCGAGCTGAATTAGCTCTTTCGATCCCCTCGGGAATCACTATGAAAATATGACCCACAGGTCTTTTCTTCACCCTGTCATGGCCTTCTGGATGACCATGAACAAATTCCCCACAGGAATGTAATATCAGGTTTCGGGGTTTCGCGATTCTAAAGGAAAAGGCGTTCGGGACACTTGAAGTCACGAACTGCGAGGAAGAATCGGAACCGTCCATCATAGGAGGATGCGTGGTGGAGATCCAAAGAAAGTCGGGGATCGACATATTGGGGATTTCGTGGACACGAAAACTTTGCATTTCCAAATCGCGAACCCCGAAACCCCGAAAGAAGGAAGGAGCCATCGTGGGAGCCAATTATCAGCCAATTGGGTTTTGGAGAATTGGGAATCCCGTGAGCATATGTATTTGGACATTGAAAAGTTCGAAACCCCGATGAGGAGGTATAAGGCTGCGGTCTTATGGAGAGCGGTTGTGTGGACCAAGACATAGCCAGGAGGGGATAAGGCCGAGAAGAGAGCTCATCGGAGATCGGAGATTCAAGAGGACAGTGACTCTCGACAACAGGGACCACGAAACCCCGAAACCCGATATTACATTCCTATGGGGAATTTGTTCATGGTCATCTAGAAGGCCGTGACAGGGTGAAGAAAAGACCTGTGGGTCAAATTTTCAAGTGATTCCCGAGGGGATCAGAAGAGATAATTCAGCTCGAAGAAGGGGACTAGAACGATCCTGTGAGCGAGAGAGCATGACGGGGGTGCGAAAGCACGTTCTTACTGTGTCAAGTGGTATTAGAGCGCGAATTTCACTTGTATATATCAGGTGAAGCAAGAAGGTGAAAGAAGACAGAGTTGCTGAGGACTTTGTAAAGATTGTTTGCCGGTAGGCAACAATCAAGAAGGCAGTCAGGGAGACTATAGGGAGGATGAAGCTAGAAACACTCGGGGTGTAGAGTGACAATAGGTTTGCTAGGAAGGCAGGCAAAGATAGCACCATGGTTACTGAAGACCATAAGCATGTTGGGAGGAAGAAAAGCAAGGCAGAAAGGCTTGCAAAAATGGAGAAAGAAAGGGATAAAGAGCTCTATGAATTAAAGGTAGACATAGAGAAGCTCGAACTGCGGATGCGGCAGGATAGGAGATCACGATGGATGCGTGAATTGCCCATGAAGAAGGCAAAAGCAAAATGGCCAGTCAAGGAGTTGATGGTCAAAGGGCAGCACAGGCTGTTGAGAAAATGGTTGAGGTATGCTGAAAACCTCAAGGCCACAGAGGAAAAAATGATTTATGTCTGTGAACCAGAGATTGGGAGAAGTCTTGATGATTTTGAAAATGAATTATGATCGGCTGAGGATCTCAAGCACTGCCAGGAGGGCAGAGAAGAAATTCCAGATTGCCAGGAGGGCAATGAGCTGAGATCGCTACGGGATCTCATGGAATGTCAGGGGGACAGCCAGGGAATTTCACATTGCGAGCAGGGCAATGAAACGAGGTCACTGTGGGATCTCGAAGACTGCTAGGAGGGCAGCAGAAGCATTTTGGACTGCCAGGTGGGCAGAGATGAACATTTGAGACTATCTGAAAGTCTCATGGACTCGGAGGTGAGTTCAATTTAGCAAGGAGTGCTGATGAAGATGGGATCGGTTGATCTCATAGTATTCCAGGAGAGCAGCAGGGACATCCCATATTACCATGTGGGCAGGGATGAGCAGGTGAATTTGGATCAGCCCGAGCAGCTGACCGAGCAGATGAGACTGTCTGAGGGTCTCATAAATTTAGAGATGGATTTAGATCAGCGGATGCAGCTGACAGAGGAGGAAGATATGAGAAATTTTCTGATGATTGGGGGAATTGGAATATTCCTACCATTTGCGGAGGAGGAGGCAGAAATCAGTGTTGCAGGTGCAGAAACAACAGAAGAACAGTCACAGCTGACGTTGACTGTCAGGGAAGAAGAGGGATTGGAGCAGACTTTCAAAACTGCCCAAGCACAAGCAGAAGAAGCAGATGAAGAAGATGAGAATTCTGAGGAATGGCTCATTACTTTCAGCTAAGAAGCTGAAAGAGATGTAGCATTAGAGATAACAAAAAAGGAAGTAGATGGAGAAGACGAGCATTTTGAGGGATGGCTCGATATTTTCAGCCAAAGGACTGAAAATATTGCAACATGGGAGGTTTCAGAAGCAGAGGAAGAAGAGGCAGACAACATTAGTTTGGCTGATCTGTGGGAACAGATAGAAGCCCTAGAAGAGAGGGTGAAAGTGCAGGGCGTGCACATCCAACAGGTAAAGTTGGAGGCTGATAAAGGAGGCATGGGAGATCCTGAGAATCTGCCCATGTGCCAAAATTTTTTGCAGCTGAGGATATTGCATGAACAGAGCCAGCCACTGGAGCAGCTGGATGAAGTAATAGAAGAGATCAGAAGGTTGATGTTGGGGTCAGCAGAGACTGCAAACGAGGAGAGTCTGGGCAGAAAAGAAGCAGTAGTAGTCGCGCAGCAGAAGCAGCAGAATGGAGCAGATGGGAAGCTCCAGATATTTGTTTGGGATCCAGGAGGATTTCCAACAGCTAAGAGGGGAAGTGCATGAGAAGGAGCTCATGATTTTGCAGCTGAGGAGTTTGATGCAGGAGCATCTCTCCACGTCATCCAGCCAGCCAGCCAGCCATGCCAGCGAATTCAAATCGCACGTTAAAAGAGAGGCGCAGCCTCATCTAAATTTGAATTCAATGTAACTTTAAATGTTTTTAGGCTTTTGAGCCAGGAAGCCGTGCCTTTGCGGAGGTGTAGGGTAGATCGGCTTTAATGCTAGATCGGCTGAGATCTAGATCTAGATGCTGGACTAGACAACCATTTATTGTAATTGAATAGAGTAGGTAGACCTGGAGGGAAGCGCTCGATGAGCCCTCAGGTAAAAGAGATTTTCAGATCTCATTTTGGTAGTTAGAGAGTTAGAGGTTGAGTTGAGGAGAGCCAGAGAGAGCTCAAGAACACCTTGTAATTACAGGCATTTGCCATTTTAATAGAAACAAAAGAAGTTTTTCCTGCATATCTTCTGTGTTATGTGGATGTTTGTGTGTGTTCTTTTATATGCTGTGAATGTATGTATGTTTAATCATTTGCAGGGAGTTTGTGTGATTTCAGGTGAAGGTCTTTGAGGTTTTATGCCAGGAGGGCGTGACAGAGTGCTGCAGACTCTGAATACCGGTGCACTGAGGCACTTCTGAACTCTACGGGGTTAGACAGAGACATGCTACGACACATGACTGAAATCAACAACTCAGGAGAAGGCCTTTGAGGTTGCTGAACACCTCAGGAGGCAAGGCTGTGTGAGAGAAGACACAGTTGCAGACATAATCTCTTTGGAGTTCTGTAAAGGCTCTGCCAAGTGGGCATTGAGCATAGGCACAAGGTGCAGTTAGAGGAACTCTATTGTGGGTTCAGACAGAATCCAGAATCACTAAGGATTCTGCGAGGCTCTGCCAAGTGGGCATTGAGCACAGGCACAAGGTGCAGTTGGAGGAACTTTGTTGTGGGTTCAGACAGAAGCCAGAATCACTAAGGATTCTACGAGGCTTTGCCAGGTGGGAATCAAGCGAGTGCATAGGTGCATAGGAGAAGAAGACATAACTATTGAACGTTCTGTGAAAGGGAAACTCTGCTAGGTGGGCATTGAGACTGTGTACAGGTAGGCACAAGAAGAAAAGAGAACTCTTTGAGTTCTGGAGCTGGAGGAATTATCCACTGAGGGATCTTCACTGGGTTGCTGAACACCCAGAAAGACTCAGCAAGAGGTTGCTTGAGCAGGAAGCCAGGAAGGCATTATATTCTCCATCTATGGGAGAAGGAAGAAGGACAAAATCCCTTAGGGGTCTGAGTGTTTACAGAAGCTTAGAAGAGAAAGCACCAGTGAGTGCGTGTGGAGACTCTGCAAGGAGTGCAGAAGTGAAAGAATCCTTTGAGGATTCGAAGGAAGAAAGCTCAGAAGGAGTTAGCGTTTCATACGCGTGGCGAGGTTCAAAGTTGAAGAGCTCGCAAAGGAGAGACGAGATAAAGGTCGAGGCCTTTGAGGAATTTTAATTTTTCTTCCAAGTCTGGGAAGAGAGCGAGAAGCTCAGGAGGAGCAACAACAGTTGTCAGATCGGTCAGAGACGAAACCTGGACCGTTCAAGATTTCACATCCAGAGAGCATCGAAGGGAGCACATGGGAAGAAACGATCTGCACAGTCAGATCTGGGAGGAAAATCCCGTCAGCCGCCAGATTTGGCGAAGAAGAGAGGAGGTTACGACTGAGTTTCCAAGGTGCAAGCCCAGGAGAATGTGGACCGTTGGATGTTCACACAGAATCTCGTCAGCCGTTGGATTGGGAGGAGATGATCAGAGTTTAGCCTCTAGAGGAGCATGCAAGGAGAAAGGATCTGAGCCATCAGATCTGGAGCAGATACCCATCAACCGTCATATTGGATAGAAGGCGCACGAGGTTTACCTTCGTGGACAGGAGGTGGAAAATCCCGACGAGGGCGTAGCCATCGGGATAGAAGTCATCGGGAAATTGGGATTCTCGAGGACAAGGAAATCGAGACACCTCAAGTCTCGAACCGCTGTGAATATCAGAGTCGTCCGTTAGAGGAGACCCATGGCGGAGATCGAGCAAGAGTCGGGATATCGACTATCGGGAAATCAGAGTTCCTGAGGTCGAAAGAATTGGGACATCAAAAGTCTCGAAATCCCGGAGGAATCGGGACCATCCATTAGAGGAGGACGCGTGGAAGCGATCGAGTACCATCGGGGAAAGCTCGACAGGAGATCATCCATCGGAGAATCGAGATTCAGAGTTTCACGAGTCCCGTGAACATTTGCAATTGGAGTCGCGATATCGCGAAACATGATACTCCGACAGACAGAGAATAGAGTGGGACCACAGAGGAGTCGGCGAGGAGGACATGTGGCATCCCATATCGGGTATTGGGATATCACGAATTTTGAGGGTGGATGTATTTTGACATCAAAAAGTATGAAACTCTGATAGGAGGAACCCCGACAGGAGGTAAGGTTGTGGTCACGTGGACCGAGGGTCTAGCCTGGGAGGCCAGCTAGGCGAAGGCGCATCGGGAATCAGAGTTTTGCGAGTCCAGAGGACAAGGTGTCCAAGACACTTGAAGTCACGAACCGCGAGGAAGAATTGGAACCGTCCATCATAGGAGGACGCGTGGCAGAGATCTGAAGAAAGTCGGGGATCGACATATCGGGGATTTCGTGGACACGAAAAACTTTGCATTTCCAAATCGCGAACCTCGAAACCCCGAAATAAGGAAGGAGCCATTGTGGGAGCCAGCTGTCAGCCAGTTGGGATTCGGAGAATCGGGAATCCCATGAGCATATGTATTTGGACATTGAAAAGTTTGAAACCCCGATGAGGAGGTATAAGGCTGCAGTCTTATGGAGAGTGGTCGTGTGGACCAAGGCATAGCCAGGAGGGGCTAAGGCCAGGCAGAGAGCTCATCAGAGATCGGGGATTCGATAGGACAGTGAATCTCGACAATGGGGACCCCGAAACCCCGAAACCCGATATTACATTCCTGTGGGGAATTTGTTCATGGTCATCCAGAAGGCCGTGACAGGGTGAAGAAAAGACCTGTGGGTCAGATTTTCACAGTGATTCCCGAGGGGATCGAAAGAGCTAATTCAACTCGAAGAAGGGGACTAGAACGATCCTGTGAGCAGGAGAGCACGACGGGGGTGCGGAAGCATGTTCTTACTGCCTCAGTCAACAAGATTCAGAGAAGGAATGTTATGTGTGCCAACGACTCATAATTCATCTGGGAGAAATAAAATCCATGATGAATTTCGAGTTGGAAACTCTCTCACAACACCGACATCTCATTGAAAGAATGCAAGATGAAGTGTTCTCCCAACACAGCCAAATTGAGGACTAGCTCAATTAAATGGAGAACCTGCAAGGACGTCTGGATCATATGGAGAACAACTCTAAATTAGCCCAACACCCCCGACAACACTCAGGAAGCTTCAAGAAATCTCTCAACAACCATTGTGAATCAAGTTCCTGACCTCAATGATCCAATAATGGATGCAAATTGGGAGCAACATGAACATCTGGAGGTAAAAAAAAAATCGAGTAGCTGATACTATAATCTTTAAGAGTTATGTTTTGTTTAACAATATGCATAAATGGAGTTTTTTATAGGTTGTATTCCATGAAATACAACAAAAATGTCATAGTTAGGAAAGTTGGCAAATCTGTGGACACAAATTTTGTAAAAGCAATCTCAAATTTCAAAGAAACTGAATTTCGAAGGCCTATGAATGCCTTTTTTTGTACTACAGTGGATTTATCCACACCTTTTTAATACAAATTTCCTAGTTCTTGTAAAAAACAATTAATTTATAAATATTACATACGAAAATGATAACACATTTTCCTCTTTGTAAATTATATCCACTTCTTTTAAGCCCAATTATTATTAATACAAAATAATAAATTATTCCAAAATTCAAAAGATGTATGGATTCAATAAGCATTATTAACAATTCTCTTTTTAAAATGCACATAAATAATGATAGATGGATATTGTAATAAGATTCTATGGAAAAATGTATACCTCAAATTATTTTTTCCATTAGCCTTCCATAAGTGTTATAACACTTCGGGAAAACATGTGTGAAATGTGTTACTCAACATTCTAAGAACATAGTAAAATATGCAACCAACATGATAAGGGAAAACAATAATCACGAGCCATTCATGGTGTATCCTTCAGGGTTAGCATACTTGTGACTACTAAACATAATGGAAGTGACCACACTCAATATACTATGAAAATACATTATACATGGAAATTCTCACAAGAGGCATTGGTGGATGCACCCTTTGGTTGTTTCATTAGCTAGACCACAAAGTTTCCAATTATAGTTGATTTTATATGCATGTCATGGCCTTGGTAATTTATTGGAGTCATTGTGATCTTTGATTGTATAGAAAATGAAATGAAAGGAAAGAATATGAATGAAAACACACATAGAGAGAAATATTGTAGAGAGCATAGTAATACAGTGAAACCCAAATTCTATTAATGAATGAAATAGGAAAACATTGTAAAAATGAAAAGCAATCCAAATTAGCTAAAATAGATTATCTCTAAAGAGAGAGGTGTTGGAATCCCTAACTCAAGGAGATGAAGTGACAAAAGGATTTTGGGCGTTGAGGTGGCTAATTGGTATGCCAACTTTCTAGGGGCGCAAATTTTGCATACGATCTTTGTTTGGGGAGAACAATAGCTCATTGGAAAGATATAACTGAGAAGAACATTTTTTGGCAAACTTGGGGAGGACATAGCCACCCCAAAACCTTGAATGGACAAAAAAATCATTTAAGACCTCAAAACATCCCCATAAGTTTAGGACCTAAAAAACTGCCAAGATGGAGAACCATGTTGAGTCAATGGAAGATGTGGGTGGCCACCAATGTCCACCTAGATCAATCCTCCCCCCTTAGGAAGAAACAATCTCCATTGCATCAAGTTCCCTCATTAGATGTATATCTTTTGCTAAATTTGACTCCTAGTGAGCAACTTGCCTTGGTGATGAAGTTGTCATGCTTTGACAACATGATAAAGTTGTATGTTCTATTGGTGGATTCTCTTTGCCTTGGTGTCAATGATATGATCCATGGTAGCTTTCTCAATGCAGTCATGATTGAGTTTTGTAGGGGAAAAATGCTCAACCACCTCCAAAGTATCCAATAGGGGTGGAAAATATGGTTGAAGTGGCTTGACATTAAATACTAGGTGCAAGCCAAGGAAAGGGGGAGTACTCAATTCAAAAGAATTCTCACCCATAGCCTTCATGATGGTGTAAGGACCATATTGGAGCATTTTGAGATTCTTTTGGGGGCTTGTGAGGCGCTCTTTTTACAAATGAAACATACCTTATCACCAACTTGAAACTTGTGTGGAACCCGATGTTGGCCATGTCATTGTTGAACTTAGTATTGGGTTTATTGTGGGATATCATGAACATGTTATTGGATGTGTTATATCCATTCAAAAAATTTGGTTTCTATATTTTCCTTAGTATGAGCATGGAAGGATTCTTCTCGTGAAGATGCAATGGGAAAGCACCATCAATGGGGGTCAATGGTTGGAACCCCAGGCTCACCTGGGCAGGGTTGTAGCCAATAGAGCTATGAAGGGATCTATTGTAGATATGTTGAACATATGGAAGGCTCTCATCCCATTTGCATGGATGCTTGGAGTTATATATGCGTAGGATATGCACAATCATCGTATTGACCAATTATGTGTTTCCATTTGTTTGGGGGTGGAAGGCAGTCAATTTAGTCATCTTGGTGTCCAGAGACCACACGTTGGCCAGAAGGCATTGAGGAACCTATTTTTCCTATCTAAAATAATGATCCATGGTAGCAAAAAATGAACCCAAACACACTCAAGGAAGAGCTTAGCAGTGGCTTCGGTTGTGATACCCTTCTTACACGGTGACAAAATGTCCATCTTAGAGAACCAATCAACAACCAAAAAGACACAATTGTTACCATGCTTGGTGGAGAGAAAACCTGACATGTAATCCATGGAGACTGACTCCCAGGGATTGTCTGGGGTAGGTAGAGGAGTGTACAACCCTTGCTTATTAATGGTAGTTTTAGCAATTGAATATGCAGTGCACGATATAATATACCTGATGATGTCCAGTTGAAGCTTTGGCTAGTATATTGTCTTCTCCACATCAAAGTGCCTTGCCAATTGACTATAATGTGGCTCCCAAATTAGCTTTGCATGCTTTATTGAAGGAAGTTAACAAAGATGGCCCAGATAGCACAAAAATGCATCCTGGAGATGAAAGTCTAGAATTTTCTTACATGTGTTGAGTGTATGATATATAGCAGTGAAATTAGGGTCGTTGTTGTGCATTTGGGGCCACCTAGAGGTATCATGCCCACAAGAGATAATAACTTTGGTTAGTGCCACAACCGAGGGTCAACTGAGGCAGTCTACAACGCAATTTATGTTTCTTTTCTTGTACTTAATGTTCAAGTGGAATTGTTGCAAGTATGTGGACCAATTATGATGGTGGTTATTCTTTAACTTTCCTTGTGTCTGCATTAATTATAGAGACTTGTAATTGGCATGGATGATCATTTCCTTTCCCAAAATATAATGCTTCCACTGTCAACAAACCTGCACGATGGAGTACATCTCCTTGTCATAGGTAGGATATTTGTAAATAGTATGAGGGAGTGTCTTGATGTGATAGGCCATTGCATGTCCATGTTGGGTGAGGATTGCATTGATAGCATAGTCAGAGGCATATATATCAATATCGAATGGTTGTTGTGGGTATGGTAGAGTGAGGATTGGTGCTGAGCAGAGGAGGAGTTTCAAATCCTCAAATGATTTCTGTTGTGACTCAAACCAGGAAAACTTGGCCTTAGATATGCCCTTGGTCCCTTGGTTTGAGGGCCAAGAGATATGAGAGAACCTCAACACAAACCTATAGTAGAAGTTGGCAAGGCCCAAGAAGCTGTGGAGATATATTAGAGTCATCAGGGCTAGCAAATCGTGAATGACTTAGATCTTCACTGGGTCCACATGCACCCCATGTTCATCAACGATGTATCCTAGATATTGAATTCTCTACATGCCAAATGAGAACTTCTCCAAAATCACATATAACTTGTGTTTCCACAGAGTGCTCAAGATCTATTAGATGTGGTGCAAATGTTCTACCCATTTTTTGCTAAAGATGAGGATGTCATCCAAATATACGACCACAAAAAAGTTTGTGAACGATCACAAGATGCCATCCATCATTCTCATGAATGTTTTTAGAGCATTAGTCAAGCCAAAAGGCATGAACAACCACTCAAAAGGCATTCTTTAGACTTGAAGGAGGTCTTCCATACATTAGTTTGTTCAATCGGGACCTGGTGGTACATTGACTTCAAATCTATCTTACTAAAGAACTTGGAACCCTTAAGTTGATCAAGAATATAGTCAATCATTGGGATCGAGTATTGGTTTTTAATGATGATTTTGTTTAGGGCTATGTAATTAATACATAGTTGTCATGTCCTTCCTTTGCACCAATACAATTGGGCTCCCACAAGGTGAGGATCTTGGTTGAATGTGGCCCTTTTGGATGAACTCATGGATTCAACATTTTATTTCCTCATTCTATAGAAGAGGGAATCTATATATTAGGCCATTAAGTAAAGGAGCACTAGGTATCAAGTCAATTGAATGTTTGGTAGGGTAGTGCAGAGGCACCCATAAAGAAAATATATCCTTGTATTCCTCTACGATCCAATCCATCTCCTTTTGTTGTGAAAAAAGGGCCGATGTTGAGGTGTTGGTGGTCACGGTGACCTTCCACTCACCTTTCGACCAAACCACGAAGAGGACAAAATTTCTAGTCTGAGATATTATTTTTCGACAGTGATTTGTTGAGATCAAGGAGACTGCAGAAGTTGAGATTGCCTTTGGTACCTTGTAGAGTTGGCATCACAAAGTAATGATGACACTACAAGGCATGGACTCATAAGCAACATGATGTTTCGACATATATGTTTGTCCTAAAATAACATCACAAACTTCAAGTGGGGAAACATCACATAGTACCTCATCTTTGAAGGACTTGATTCCATAGGATAGGCAACATTGTTGTTTGACATGGAGGTCTCGTCCCTGGCTCAACCAACTAATGGTGTATGGTTGGAGGTGTGGTATTTTCAAGAACTTCAATCTCTTGATGAACTTAGTCAATACTAGGTTCTTTTGGTTATCACTATCAACAATGAAATGTAGTGGAGTCCCCTTCACCCACATATATGAATGGAAGAGGTGCCCCTCTCCTCATGCTCCTCTGACTCTTCTAGTTGGATCTTTCATATTTTGCATCAATAATACACTTTCCCTTATCTTGCTCTGAATCAAAGTTTAAGATAGAGTATGGATCTTTTTATTTCATCTCACCAACAATGATTATTTTAAGTGACATTCATCATTGTTGTGCCAAGGGATTTTATGGAACTCCCACCAATTCCTAGTGTCATTCTTCAACTTCCCATTATCCTTCTTTGTCTATGGATTGGAATGGTTTTATTGAGGTTATATCTCCTTACTCTATCCTTTTTTTTATGATTTAGGGCCACCTTTACCATGCTTATGTTGTATGTATTTGTAGACCCAAACTTCTGATTATTCCTCTACTTAAAATTTTGCTCGATTGTGACAACATATCAATAAGAGGCTCTCGAAAAGGAGATGTCCATGAAATATATCTATGTTTGGATGTACCTATGTAAGCCACTATGATATTTCAAAACTAGGTGTCACTCAGAGCCCTTTATACCCAACTTTGAGTGCAAGGTATGGAAGATATTGATGTATGTTGGAACCGTCTGGTCTCTCTCTTGACATAGACTTTTCCATATCATGTACTCGTCATCATAGTTTCCAATAGCATATAAATTTTCCTTGAAGGTATCAACAAAGATCACCCAAGTGGGTTCTATCCTAAATTTTATAGACTCATCTTCATTTTGTCTCTCCTAGTAACTTTCCCATCAACCCTTGACATGGGGAAGGGATTTAAGGAGCACAAAGGGGATCTTTTTTATGTCAGAAATTTTTTGAACAAAGTAATAACCCTCTAACAGATTTAACCATTTCTTCAAAGAATCTGCATCTATCTAGCCTTCAAATAAAGAAATATAAAAGTTAGTGTGTACCTTGAAAGGTGTCACACCTTAGAAGTGGCTACTTGTTGAAGATGCAATATTCGCCATTGTTGGTAGTCATCAAAGGATCTGGGAGAAATTGTTCATCATCTTGTTTCTCTATCACAGGAGGGCTTCCTCAAACAACAACTTGAAAGGATCTCCTACTTCGACATATCTATTTTCTTCCACCATGGGAGGCCACTTGGGCTGGCGAGAGAGGTCTTCCCCGAGTGAAATTATCTCAAGACCAACTCTTTATACCCTAACCTCATCGGGGACATGCACTGAGAAATAACAAAGAGCAGGTTGCTCTGATACCATTGACCTGGATTGTATAAAGAACGAAATGAAAGGCATGAACATGAATGGAAAAACACACACATAGAAATATTGTAGAGAGAATAATAATACGGTGAAACCCAAATTCTATTAATGAATGAAATAAGAAAAGACAATAAAAATGAAAAGCAATCCAAACTAGCTAGAATGGTGGTAGCTTATCTTTGAAGACATAGGTGCCAACTATGCTCATTCTCTAGAAGACATTACAAGAGGTCGAAAATGACCTTTTAACATAATTTACTAAACCCTAAGAAGAAAAAACCCTAAAGTTCCAAAACCCTAACTTTAGGAGATGAAGCAACAAAAGGATTGCAGACCCTGAGGTGGCTAGTTGATACGATGACTTCCCAGGGCACACATTTTGCACACAATCTCTGTTTGGGGCGCATAGTAACTCATTGGAAAGATTTAAATGAGAAGTACAATTGTTGGTGGGCCTAGAGAGGCCATAGCTACTCGTGGCCCCTGAATGGCCAAAAAACATCATTTAGGGCCTTAAAATGACACCAAAAGTTTAGGACCTAAAAAATTGTAAATAAAAACTACCAAGATGGAGAATCATGTTGAGTCAGTGGAAGAGGTGGGCGACCACCGATGTCCACTTGGATCACATTGATTTTTCCAATAGCTATGTTGATTTAGTATTTTTCTCCAAATTATCATAGTTGTCGCCGCTTTTACAATATCATAATAACATTATATTAAAAAACAAGGGTGTATCTAGCTCAACACATAGAATTCCCAACTATAAGTTTTGAGGAGTGAAACATTGTTGTTGTCTAACTAGGTCAAGAAATTCATTGATAAATTGATAAACTAAAGAACCTTTATAGTTATTACCTTTTATAAACAATTTTTTGTTACATATATGAAATTTTCTAATGAAAAAAATAAAATAATGATAATCAAATGCTCCCATTACTAAGTCAAATACACCTAACAGATCTGCATCTTGGAATTGTTTCTTTGACATAAACACCTCTCTATACATAGTTTATTATCCCACATTGATTGAGAGAAGTGGTTCACGACAACATATAAGCTCTAATATACCATGATCCTTATGCCAATGGGGTAAGCCTCTATGACATAAATACCTCTCTATACATTGTTTATTATCCCACATTTATTGAGAGAAGTGGTTCACGACAACATATAATATCTAATATACCATGATCCTTATGCCAATTGGGGTAGCCACATAGGAGTGGTTTCTCCTACTAATATAATGATTTATTGGTTGCAATGTTAAGTGTTGGGTTATTATACTCTTTGTAGTGAAAGTCTAGTCGAGGTGGATCAACTAACAGTTGAAGTCGAGGTGGATCAACATCAGGTGTAACGAACCCTGTTGTTAGGACAAAAAGCAACGCATAACAAGTGCAATTTTTTTTTCTTTTTATGTAGGAAAGTAATAACGACAATACAATCAATCATCGCAACTCGATGACAAACACAATGCATGCAATTCAGGCAACAAACAAACATAATGCCCTAGCATACTATCACATCATGCAACTGGAAGCAACATATGACAATCAATCATACAGAGAATAAAAACGACTACCCGCCTGTCCTACCCTGCAAGGTTAGGACCTCTAGGACACATAAGCAACGCTCAAGCCCAGGTTCCCATCGATTTTGACCATTTAAGGTCTCAAGGCTGGCGATTGTTCTGAGGAACAAGGAGGTGTCTACATCCCGCTCGACACAAGCAAGACCACACCTACTAAGCTAAAAGACAACATCAACATCAAGATCATCTCGACGCAACTAACAACCCAAGCGACACATGAACTTGACCCTTCACAACGAGTGAGCAACAAAATCAAAATCATGCTTTACAAACAATTTAAAAACATCAATTCCAAGAATCATTATCATCATCAGGAAGCATAAGACCAAACTTACTATCATACCTTACACAAATCTATAATGGAAGCACTCCAATCAACTAAGCTAAACGAGGTGCAAAGTAGCTTACTCAACGCATGTTTAAAATTTGTGCTACCACTAGATGTATCTCAATAACAAGTTACCCTCATAAGGACTATTCATAGCACACTGTATCCAAACTCAATATAAATTAAAGGCATAAACCACACTTCAAATCCCTTTTTAAAAACAGAGTAGGCTAACTCGGGAGCAATCTTCCCTCCCGAGTTCCTAACTCCGGTAGGTATCTTTTCGGAGTTTTGGTGACTCCCCGTTTTAGGCCTTGCTATGTTCTTCATAGAACATACCTTCGTAGTAAATCCCACACAGGCGAAATACTACCCACTCGGTTGCAGAGTCTTAAAGACTCTGTAGATCAAATGGCCATGCATATGCCCCATCCCACTACGACATACTGATTCTTGCACGTGTGCATAGTGATTTTCGACAGTCAAACTATGGATGGTATGCATCATGCCAATTTCGCATGTCCACCATCTAGATCCATGAGCTCATTGTGATGGATGGATGCCCATTAACCCATACAACAATTTTGATGGATGCCATCTCAACTGAGTTTAAATTTTGAATTCTCAGAAGGCGCCATAATTTGAATTTGAATTTTCCCGCCCGCTTTGTGGGATTTTGATTTAAATGGACTTAGAAGGAAAGAGATGGAAATCTCATCGTAGTCTAAAGAGGAGGAGCCATGAGGTGCCATGGTAGAAGAAGTTGTTGTTATCATTCTTCATCTCCATGCATCATTCAAGTTGTTGCTGCAGAAGCGGCTGTTGCGTTCTCTTATGCATCTACAAGTGCAAGGAACTCATCGAGTGAGCCTTTTAGGACCGCCTTACTCCCAATAAGATGTTTCAGTTCACATTGTCTTGGAATTCGGCTCATAAATGAATGTATGACGAACTAAGAAAATGCAGCGGTTCACCACAGAGAGGAGGCAAGACGTGAAGTTCAACGCTCGGGTGGGTTATGATCTTCTTGCTTTCTAGAGATGAAGGAAATGTGGTGGATCCCAATGTAACAACTTACTGATGAATCTCTTCATTGAAGATCCATAGCCTAAAGGGGAAAATTCCATTGATGTTTGAGTGGAAGTAGTAACCAACCCACCCGGTTTGACAATAGGTAAGGTAGCAAAGGCAGAGCCGGAGCCAGTTGATTATGTAGTATACTTTATTTTGTTTGTGGCGTGTTTCGGAAAAAAATAATGTAGGGAGGCCAAAATAGGAGTGAAATGTGAATTGATAAGTGGAGGTAGTGATGGCTAGAAATAGTATAGCAATTCCACTCCCTTACCGAACTCAACGGATTTTTTACAGGGTTCTGTGAGTTTGATAATATCTTTTAATTACTGTAAAGCATTTGAATGTTATTGTGGATATCTGGGTGATCCTAGGCTTGAGATTTATCTTGAGTAAGAAGCAACATGATCTTAGTGTGTATGAGCAAGAGGAGATGTGAAGTTAAAAGAAAAAAAAAAGAGTAAAGTTTTTAAAGGTGATAAAATTATGATATACGAGTTTGTAAAAAAATTAATAAATTTAATTTTTTAATTAAGATATTTCTTTTTTAGTAAAGTTTTTAAAGGTGATAAAATTATGAATAAGTTTGTAAAAAAATTAATAAATTTATTTTTTTAATTAATATTTTTTTTTTAAGTAAAGTTTTTAAAGGTGATATGGATTAAAGTTATTTATGTTTTAGAAAATGAAAAGTTTTTGTGAAGAATTTAAATTTTTTTACCACTATTTTATTTATTAAGTAAAATTTATGTATGAGAAAGTGAAAGGTTTTTTAATTTTATTTAAAAATAGATAAATTCAACTTTTTATTTTTAATTTTTGAGCTATTTTGATTACTTTGTAATTTTTTTTTAATTAATTATAGAAGAGAAAATTGTAATTTTTCATAATTTTTTATTATAAAATTTTGAAAAAAAATAAAAATTCTACTTATTAATTTAATTTGTTGTTTATTATTTTCTTCAAATTAAAAATATGGATGGTGAGGATGAGTTTGTTTGATATTTGAAAGTATAGTAATCACATCATGAAACTATCAACACACATTTCAAACACATCCTAACACCTTACTACCAATCTTACATGTAGAATATATTGTATAAGTCTAGTGCAAGTGTTTAATACCTTAACAATGGAATTTCCTTTAAAAAAATTGTATAATTGTAGAGAACCCATTGTTTTTCTTTTAAGCTAAAAAAGGAGGAAACTTCTATTATATCACAATATAGTACAAAAAAGGTTGAACTAGGGGGTCTACCAGAAGAGGAAACCAAACCCCTAAACCATGTCCAAAACAACCAAGATCTTCAAAATTGCATGTTTTTATCATAAGTTCCATATATGTGCACATAACTAGAGCTTGAGTACAAGGTCCTAGGAGTCACTAGCATTCTAACTAGAGACAAAACAAAACATACCAAAACAAAATAGACTTTCAAAACCTACTGGGGAACTGGCGCTAGCTTAATCCCCCTCCCAAAGGTCTCAATATGTCTCCTTCCTACTTAGCTTCATCCTCATCGTTGACCATAATAGGACACTTGAGAGATCTTGGAGGGGACTCGACTGCATGCCCTTTCCCTTGCTGATCATAATGTTGGTTTGGTTAATTAATCTTGAACTTGATACTGTGTTGATCCCTATAGAAAATCTCAAATTAATCTTGAACTTGATACCGTGTTGAGTCCTCATTCTCATGACTGGGCACACTTTTCCATCTATCCTCTGTAGAAATTTTGAGGTCTTATGAAGCTGCCATATAGGTCTGTCTTTGACCTCAAGATGGCTCTAAGTTTTATCTTCAAGACTGTCCTTTGCTGCTGTTTTAGGACAACAAATAGTCAAGTACTTTATGCTCACAATTTTGATGGTTAAGTGTCCTTTTGAGGTTCCCTTGAAGTGTTTTATTATCCCAATGTTATCACATGCAATATACTCAAAACAAATAACACTACCTCCTAGACATTTACAAATTTAAATGTTGATTTACAATTCTAAGCATGCATGAAATGAACACAAGTATTTTGGTCAACATGACCCTGGATAAACCCCCCAGGGAAAACCAGTTTGGAATGGAAGTATATATAAGTGGTGTTTAAAGCATGAGATACAACAACACATACAATATGATGGACCATGTATACAAAGAAAGCTCCTCTCGATCCTTTCCAAAGGATTCATGGAGATATGCGCCCAAGCTTAGTGTGCCCTCTCGCTTTGTTGCTCTATCCACCGAAGTGAAGCGCCCTTGAACCTGGATGCTCTGAAGAGGAAACCCTTGCACCAAAATGTGCTCTTGTGTGTTGCCTCTTTAATGAAACAATCAGATCTGACTTCCTCCAAGTAAAACTGCTCCCTGCTAGTTGTGCGCCCCCCTCCTATGGTGTGCCCTCCTCCAAGCAAGTGTGATTACCACAAATAAACTAGGCCCTAAGCCTTCATGAGACCTCCATGAAAGGAGACACCCAAGCTCTCCTTTCCCAATTCTTCCATGCCCATCTCCTTGCCCTTCCCCAAGCTATTTTGGTGAACATACAAGTGAGAATGAGCCTCTCCTTGCCCTATGCGCCCCTCTTAAGGAAACATAAGGAAACCTAAAATATGGGTGGATGAGATCATCTCATCCCATCTCTAATCAAGGTTTGAGATCTCTCCAAAAGAATCTCAACTCAAAACCCACTTTACTCAAGTTTCCATAGTTTCTCTTTATGTCCCTCAATTCACCCACAAAGTGAATTAGTAGTCATTTTAGGCTAAAATGACCAAATTTCACTTTTGACTTAAAACTTCTAAGTCAAAGTGAATTTAGAAATAAAGTACATGGTACATAGTACAAAGTATTTCCCACTTGTGTTTAGAGGCTTGCAAACACAAGGGGACCACTTTCCAAGGTACCCAAATCTCAACATCATCTAGGTCCATATCGAGATACAAACCACCTCTATGGATGAATGCCCTCTCCTTCATTGTACTTCTGATCCATGTCCTAAGCCACTTGTCATCCTTTCCTTTTTCGTGATGTGGACCTTCCTCTCGGGTGGGTCGCCTTGCCAACTCAACCCTGACCATCCACGTGTTTAGGTTGAATTGGCAACATCGGTGGACCTGCTCTTCCATCCCTTCTGGCTATGGGTCCCTTGGTCTCCAAATATGATGCATCTCCTGCAGCGTGACACCGAGGTTGTCCATGGAATCGACCACACAATTTGACTTTCTTCAAACCTGTTTTGGGACGATGGCCACTAGGGAGGTGACCATGCACCCATGTATCTCATGCTTTAGACACCACTTATATATGCTTCCATTCCAAACTGGTTTTCATCGGGGGGGTTATCCAGGGTCATGTTGACCAAAATACTTGTGTTCATTTCATGCATGCTTAGAATTGTAAATCAACATTTAAATTTGTAAAGATCTAGGAGGTAGTGTTATTTGTTTTGAGTATATTGCATGTGCTAGCATTGGGATAATAAAACACTTGCAAGGGAACCTCAAAAGGACACTTAACCATCAAAATTGCGAGCAGAAAGTACTTGAATGTTTGCTGTCCTAAAACAACAACAAAGGAGAGTCTTGAAGATAAAACTTAGAGCCATCTTGAGGTCAAAGACAGACCTAGATGGCAACTTCATAGGACCTCAAAATTTCTATAGAGGACAGATGGAAAAGTGTGCCCATTCATGAGAATGAGGACTCAACACAGTATCAAGTTCAAGATTAATTCGAGATTTTCTATAGGGCTCAACACGATATCAAGTTCAAGATTAATTAACCAAACCAACATTCTGATCAACAAGGGAAAGGGTATGCAACCGAGTCCCCTCCAGGATCTCTCCAGTGTCCTATTATGGTCAATGATGAGGATGAACAACTCTGGGCAGAGGATGACCAGTTCTGGGTAGAGGTCGTTTGCCAAGTTAAGCAAGAAGCAGGGACACATATCGAGACCTTTCGGAGGGGGATTAAGCTAGCGCCAGTTCCCCAGTAGGTTTTGAAAGTCTGTTTTGTTTTGGTATGTTTTGTTTTGTCTCTAGTTAGAATGCTAGTGACTCCTAGGACCTTATACATAGGCTCTAGTTATGGGCACATATATGGAACTTGTGACAAAAACATGCAATTTTGAAGATCTTGGTTGTTTTGGACAGGGTTTAGGGGTTTGGTT
This sequence comes from Picea mariana, assembly GCA_032191745.1. Taxonomy (NCBI): domain Eukaryota; kingdom Viridiplantae; phylum Streptophyta; class Pinopsida; order Pinales; family Pinaceae; genus Picea; species Picea mariana. The sequence goes on from JASDQU010370364.1 coordinate 31,047, forward strand.
TCCTCTTCTGGTAGACCCCCTAGTTCAACATTTTTTGTACTATATTATGATATAATAGAAGTTTCCTCATTTTTTAGCTTAAAAGAAAAACAATGGGTTATCTACAATTATACAATTTTTTTTAAAGGAAATTCTATTGTTAAGGTATTAAACACTTGCACGAGACTTATACATTATATTCTATATGTAAGATTGGTAGTAAGGTGTTAGGATGTGTTTGAAATGTGTGTTGATAGTTTTATGATGTGGTTACTATACTTTCAAATATCAAACAAACTCATCCTCACCATCTATATTTTTAATTTGAAGAAAATTGTAAACAACAAATTAAATTAATAAGTAGATTTTTTTTCTTTTTCAAAATTTTATAAAAAAAATTATGAAAAATTACAATTTTCTTTTCTCAATTAAAATTTCAATCATAAAATTTTATTTTTAAAAATTTGGACATTTAAAAAAATGCAAAATAAAAAATCAATTACAAAAAATTAAAAATTAAAAATAAAAAGTTAAATTTATTTATTTTTAAATAAAATTAAAAAACCTTTCACTTTGTCATAAATGAATTTTACTTAATATTTTTGTTCACAAAAAAACTTTTCATTTTCTAAAACATAAATAACTTTAATCCATATCACCTTTAAAAACATTATTTAAAAAATAAATATATTAATTAAAAATTAAATTTATTAATTTTTTTACAAACTCATATCATAATTTATTTTAAAAACTTTATTTAAAAAACATATATTAATTAAAAAATTAAATTTATTAAATTATATAATACGATTTATTTTTTTCAAATTTATAGAACAATTCAATACCACGCACATGGTCTCTATGTTGCCCAACCGTCGACCAACTACACTGCTGGGTTAAGAGTATTTAAGACGTCATTAATGTTTTACATGATCAAGTAGTTGGCTTGCGGATTCAAAAAATATGGCACTCTACATATTTATTATTCCATTGATTTTCCACCAAATCTTAACAATTTTCCAAATCTGCCAGACAAGATAAAATTGTTTTAAAAAAAATGAATTTTATAGAATTTTCGAAATTATAAAATTTTATTATAAAAATGGGAGTTTTTTCCATATTTTCCATTGTAAAATTTAATCAAATAACTTACAACTAACATACCAATCCAATCTGTACAAATATCTCCATTGTATCTTTGTAAATATAAATAGTAAAATTTTCAATTAAATATATTAATATTTATCCAAGTAATTGGTTGAAAAACATAGCAGTGTCCTCACCGTGGGAGTTTACTGTATTTTAGAATCTTCCCATAAAAAATAAAATAATGAAAATTTTGGTAAGAAGTTACATGTAATTATTCATTAGAGACTTTACTGTAATTTAATTTAAATGTAAATAAAGGAAAATAAAATAGTGGTAGTGTTGGTAAGAGATTGGAAGTAACTAATCACAAATTTGTTTGTGAGAGAAAAATTCTAACACTGACACTTTCCTAAAGATGACTTATCAATTCACATTTCACTCCTATTTTGGCTTGCCTACATTATTTCTTTCTGAAACACGCCACAAACAAAATAAAGTATACTGCATAATCAACCGGCTCTGACTCTGCCTTTGCTACCTTAGCTATTGTCAAATTGGGTGGGTTGCTTACTACTTCCACTCAAACATCAATGGACTTTGCCCCTTTAGGCTATGGATCTTCAATGAAGAGATTCGTCAGTAAGTTGTTATGTTGGGATCCACCACATTTCCTTCATCTCTGGAAGGCAAGATGAACATAACGCACCCGAGCGTTGAACTTCACGTCTTGCCTCCTCTCTGTGGTGAACTGCTGCATTTTCTTAGTTCGTCGGACATTCATTTATGAGTCGAATTCCAAGACAACACAAACTGGAACATCTTATTGGGAGCAAGGCGGTCCTAGAAGGCTCGCTCGATGAGTTCCCTGCACTTGTAGATGCATAAGAGAACGCAACAACCGGTTCTGCAGCGACAACTTGAATGATGCATGGAGATGAAGAACGATAGCAGCAACTTCTTCTACCATGGTGCCTCGCGGCTCCTCCTCTTTAGACTACGGTGGGATTTCCATCTCTTTCCTTCCAAGTCCATTTAAATCGAAATCCCACAAAGCGGGCGGGAAAATTCAAATTCAAATTATGGCACCTTCTGAGAATTCAAAATTTAAACTCAGTTGAGATGGCATCCATCAAAATTGTTGTATGGGTTAATCAGCATCCATCCATCACGATGAGCTCATGGATCGGGACGATGGACATGCAAAATTAGCATGATGCATACCATCCACAGTTTGACTGTCGAAAATTGCTATGCACACATGCAAGAATCAATATGCTATAGTGGGATGGAGCATATACATGGCCATCCAGTCTGCAGAGTCTTTAAGACTCTACAACCGGGTGGGTAGTCTTTCGCCTATGTGGACTTTGCTGCGAAGGTACACCGTACAAAGAACATAGCAAGGCCTAAAATGGGGAGTCAACAAAACACTGAAAAGCTACCTGCCGAAGTTAGGAACTCAGGAGGGAAGAATGCTCCCGAGTTAGCCTACTCCTTTAAAAACAACCCCTTAAAACATTTCAAAAGGAAGATCTTATAAGTTAACAATTCATTATTTTACATTAATAATTATTATTAGCATGTAACAAGGCTTCCCTTTAAACACAACCCTTTAAACATCATAAGGAATGAAGCGTCTTATAATTAAATAAAATATTTATCAAAGCATCTTAAAAATTCTTCAACCAAAAATCATCTATTTTATTTTCAAATTAGTAAAACTTAAACAACCTTTAGAATTCCTACCTCATCCCAATGTCCAAGTCATCCTCCCTCAATTATTAAGAATCCTTCGTGTATAAACAACTTGTAACACATAAATAGGTCAATCATCTAAATAACCTTAAATTTTGGAATTTAAAAAAAATCACGTCGCCTGGATTGCACAAACTATTCAATACTACCTTAACTATGCTGATTAAATGAAATTAACAATGCTAATGATTACACAGTTTGCACAGGTTAATTTCTGAATTTAAGTTTGCACGTAGAGTTGGGAAATCATGAAAGACAATGCCTGGATTGAAGGACGTTGAAAAAGACTGACATAAATAAATCTACAATGTCTGTATCAAATTAAAACTGACGAAAGCATTTCATATGTCAAATTAAACTCGGCTGGGATCTCAGTCATCTGAATAGAATGAAATCGCAGGAGGGTATCCTAGGCTCACTCAACCACTAAATTTGTTGAGCGTGATTGGTCTGGCGCGGAGGAAGGGGCATCTGACAACCACTTAGAGACTACCAAAAACATTTAACAAAAATTCAGTAGCAGAAATCGCTAAGGCAATCCCCAAACACAAAATACGAGATGCTTACCACTGCCCACAGGCCCCATGACAAATCGCTAAATTCTAGTTGTAGAAATAGGTTGAATTACCACTACCCGTTTGCCCAATGGTACGTTGTGCAAGCCCACTGCGAAGATGTTACAAATTCCTCTCGGTAACAGAGAACAAGGAGAAGTACTATGAAAGAAGGGACTCAACAAGGAATGGCCACTGCTCCAAAAATACAAACTAGACGAGACCCGCAAACAATATGTTATATTTACTAGAATGCTTCATACTTACTAAGACCCCAGGGATGCCCATATGAAGCTTTCCCCAAATGCCACCTAAGTGAATTTTCATTTAAAACTATTAAACATAGTTGTGCGCAAATGATCTTTAGTGACTCTTCAATTATGTGAACAGTAAAAGTCCTCCATTTGGACCCAGATTCAACTCGTCTTCAGGAATCAACCGATGATCAACCCTGGCAAGGGATGAAATAACCACGCGACTCACTATGACCAACCACTATTATAGTTAATCTCTGTCGAATTTCATTCAAGAAATTTTGCTGCATCGTTGATCCCCGACCCGAACATCACCAAGCCCAGATAAATATTCCTAAACTTTTTGGTTTAATACACAGTGCCCCCTCTACAATATCGCTACTGTGAAGAGTATGGAGGGGATAAGATTCACCTTCAATCATGTCTACCGTAACTAAGTTTTAGAATACCGTTGCAAGTGTTCATCTCTGGAACAAGAACGCTTAACACATAAGCACTGCTTGAGTTTGAATTTTGACTGGTTCAAGAGCTATCAATTGTCTGCCAACCCCATTTCACGAATAACAACAAAGAACTTCCCTTCTGTGAATGTTTTACTTTTGGTAGTTGTTAAAAAGGGGTTTGTAAAATCAATCCTTAACCAGCTACACAATGCTGAAATGCGCTTTGCACAATTTTGTTATTTTGGTTGTTTCTCCTCCTCCTAAACTTCGGGGTAGGAAAAATCAGAATCCTTCCCACATCGTCAAGTGTAAGTAACCCCCTCAAAAGGTATGTGCATAGAATGCCGCCATACGAAAACGGAAAAACAAAAATACCAAGATGTCTAGGTACATATGTAGATACAAAAAAGGAACAATTTTTAGGATCTAAATGTCTCTTCTAGATAAATCTAAAGGCAATGATCGCTTACAGCCATATCCTTGATTAAAAGAAAATTTAGATGGAACATCGAATGAATATTACAATCGATAGTAATAGGGTGCTCAACCCAAATCAAAACTCGCAATGTTTAGAGTGTCATACTCAAAAATCATTATTATCAAATATTCATTGTACTTAAGAAGATCCAACATCGCATTTAACAGAGAGTTTAATCCATGATTATCGAATACAAAATCATATAACGAACCATTTACATTAAACAATAAGGGAATGTTGAAACTAATCATTGCAACAATTTTAATTCTAAGTTGGAATAAGATTATCTGAATTACATTTCACAGCTGCAGTCCAAAATTCATCTTCAACATTCGTCATTATAGATATTCATGTACAAAAAATTTAACTAACTTTTTATTGCAATTTACACATGTGTACATTCGCCATGATAGATATTCCTGTATAGAAAACTAACTACCTTAATATTACAAAATTTACACATGCGTACCATAGCCAATGGTGAAGAACCGGAAGTGGTTGTCCTGCGCTTGCGCTCCATCCAAGTCTTTCTTGTGTTCCATCCAAGTCCTGCTTGCCAACCACTGAGACCTCACCAATACCTCCCAGCCAACGCTAGGGGTACTCTTCTCCCCCCCGAGCCCCCCGAGCCACAAAGGGGCCATGCACACAATACCAGAGAATGCTAGCTCCTAATTCGCCTCGCAAGGTCGATCTACCACTCATTATCCAAGATGGGTATCCCAACTCCCACAAGAAAAATTCAGTCAAGATTAAATCCGGCAACGTAAACATCCCCCGTACACATGTCACCCAATCCCTTAGTTGCACCAAAAAATCAATTTATTAATTAATTGAATTTGCCTATTTCCCTCACCCACCTAAAAGCATTCCTAAAAATGCTCCTTGGTGTCCCTTTATTCCCTTGCATTTTTTAAATGACTGACACCTTTCTTAAAACCTAGTTGAGTTCACAATTATAAGGTTACAAAGACTAGATTCCCTACTATGTTATACATTCCCCTTTTCCTTAAGTTTCCCCTTTTCTTCTAAGTTCAGATTTAACAAGTTTAGATATAAACAACAATTTATCCTTTTAATAAATTAATCCTTCATTAAAATTTTACTTTAATTATTAATGTTTGAATTTTCTTTACCCCCTTCTTGTTACATGTCCATTTAGTTTTTTTTTGTTCACATGTTCTACTTAGACCTAGGTTTTAAATACACTAGGCTTGGTGATAGTTTTTTAAGGAAACAATTTGTTATTAAACTTTACTCATACCATCATTCATTTTAAGGCCGACCAGGTCCTAAGGAGGCACACTTTTCTAGGTACTAGGTTTATTAACTTACCAGAGTTAAAATCGCGACGTGCCCTTCAAGACGCACTACGTGCTCCAAGGATGCCACTCGCTTGCATTCATGTTTTATTTACGCAACATGCCATTCAAGACGCACTACGTGCTCCAAGGGTGCCACTCGCTTCATTCCTGTTTTATTTGCATGACGTGCCCTTCAAGACGCACTACGTGCTCCAAGGGTGCCACTCTCCTTTTGACTGATTTTGGTAGACGTCAAATCCCTAGAGTCAATAATCCGCCAGGTGACCTTGTGGAAGACTAAGGGCCTCTAAGAAATAAGGTCTTTGCCTTATTGTGTGCCCCTTAGAATCACCTTGAGTGACTGTCATAGTTTTCCCTCACGACATCGTGGATCTCTCGAACTAGGTAATCGTTAACCTATAGTTCGATCCACAATGAGAGTGCTAGTAGTTTGTGGCATGGCTGCTACCACTCCTCTCCCTCAATGTCTCTGGTTGTCATGTGTGAACCCTTTAATCCTAATGTGAGTCTGGTTAGCAAGCTATCATTAGCCTGCATCCATGAACGAAATGTGTCAGTGATAACAATCAACATCATAATATCTAGTCATATGTCACATTTGTAATATCAGAAAAATTCAAACCATAACAGTCCACTCCCTTACTCGATCCGGAGTCCAAGGAGATCCATCGATGCCATCGACATCCTCTAACGTCCAGAGTCCTGCACACTCAGGAGAAACTAGTCAATAGCACCTGTCGATATAAATATACCAAAATAACATATCATCATATCCACAACATCTCATAATCATAATAAAAACAACCAATCGCATAATGAACCAAATCACTTGCACGCAAGTGTCCTCAAAGAATAAGTCCAATTAAGTGTGCGCAAGAGAGAGATGTTACATACACCCTCTCTTGTTTTAAAATTCGTCCCAAAGTTTCACAGTATATAAGTGCCGAAATAAAATATCTCATAATATCTATATGTCTAGCTATCAAACAAAAATGGAAACTACTAACGCATAGCATATGCGTCCTCCCAAGTCACTGAGTGCGGACTATAGTTGTCCCACTGGATCTTGACCTGATCTATTGTTCAATGCCGTAGTTGTCGAATGCGATGGTCTAGAATGCGGATTGGCTCCGCCGTGAGCACACCCTCATTCGATACCTGCAAGGAACTCATGTCAATCACATGTGTAGGATCACTAACATAATATCACAAAATAGATACATGAAAAACATCGTGCATATGCCTCAAAGAATCCGACAAGGCTAGTCTATGGGCCATGGTCCCCTTCCTTTCCACAACCTCGAAAGGTCCCTTGAACCTAGGAGAGAGTTTAACACCCTTTCCAAACTTGATCGAACTCTTATGCAGTTTCACCCACAAGAAAACTCGATCACCAGCTTCATAACTGTGGTCGACACAATGCGCATTGACATAATTCTTCTGCCGATCCTTCACTTCCTTTATCCTTTGTCTTATTGTTCAAATTTGTTCTTCCATTTCTTGGATCATTTTTGGTCCTACAAGGACCCTATCCTCAAGCCGATCCCAACTCAAAGGCATTTGACACAGTCACCCGTAGAGAAACTCAAACGATGCCATCTTAATGGTGCTTTGATAACTGTTGTTATATGCAAATTCTATCAGTGGCGAGAATTCTTCCCAACACTTCTGTTGGTCCATCATGTACATACACAACATATCCTCTAGGATTTGGTTGGTTCATTCGGTCTGTCCGCCTGTCTCCGGGTGATACGCAGTACTGAAGTTAAGTTGGGTTCTCAAGGCCTCTTGGAAACTAGTCCAAAATCGACCCATAAACACCTATCCTCTATCGGATATGATCCTCTTAGGCACGCCATGAAGGCTCACAATCTCGCTGATGAAAACTCAAGCTATGTTAGGTGCCTGATACGTCATACGCACAGGGATAAAATGAGCACTCTTCGTCAGAGTGTCAACTACCAGAAAAATTGAGTCGTGTCTCCTTGCTATCAGGGGCAATCCAACAATGAAATCCATCAAAATTATCTCCCATTTCGATTCTGGAATAGCATGTGGTTGTATTAATCCTACCGGATGTCTATGTTCAACCTTCACTTGTTGACATTCTAGACATCTTGCCATGTAGTTGACTATGCCTACCTTCATTCCTTTCCATAAGAATAAGGGTTTAAGGTCTGACCTCATCTTTGTGACTCCAGGATGAGCCATGTACACTTCTCTATGAGCCTCGTTTAGGATCAAACTCCTCAACTTGTCGTTGGGCGGTACATGAATCTGATTGTTAAATCTCAATAATCTATCGTCATCCGCAGTAAATCCTTCAAATTTTGGTACCATCATTGTGTTTTGTCCGATAAAATCCTTAACCTCTTTGTACCAATCAACGTCGCCCTATAAAGTTAGAATATTTTCATGTAGATTCGTCTGAAGAGGCATCACCGAAAATATGCGCGGTCTCTGAATCAACGCATCAGCCACTTTGTTCACTTTTCCTTTTATGTAAGAATTCTCAAAATTGTACTCGCTAAGCAATTTCGACCAATGCCTTTGTCGCACATTCAAGTCGCTTTGCGTGAAAATGTGTTGTAAACCAAAGTGGTCCATTTTTAGTTCGAATTTCCGTCCAATTAGGTAATGTCTCCAAACTCTCAAGGCATATACAATGGCTAACAACTCCAAATAGTGCGTCACATAGTTCTCCTCATGCCTTCTCAACTTTCTTGTGATGTAAGTGATCACTCGACTATCTTGCATCAAGACTCCACCTAAGCCTTCCTTGGATGTGTCAGTGCATACCAAGAAGTTCTCATCCATGTCAGGGACCTTTAGTATCGATATTGTCGTCAATATATCCTTGAGCCTCCAAAATGATTCCGCGCATTTCTCGGTCCAAAAAAACTTCTTGTTGTTATTCTACAATTCCGTAATCGGATTTTCTATCTTCAAAAAACCCTCGACGAACTGTCGATAATATCTCACTAAACCCATGAAGCTATGCACTTCTAGGAAATTTTTTGGTGTAGGCCATTCCATAATAGCCTTGACCTTTGTGGGATCCACCATGATGCCTTCGCTAGAGATGACATGCCCTAAATAATGAATCTTCGATTGATAAAATGAGCATTTCGACAGTTTCCCAAACAAGTTGTTCTCTTGTAGACACTGTAGTACCAAGCTCAAGTGTTCATCATGCTCCTCCATCATCTAAGAATATATGAAGATATTTTTAATGAATACTTGGATGAACTTGTCCAAGTATTCACGGAACACCCCGTTCATCAAACTCATAAATACTCCTGGGGATTTTTCCAGTCCAAACGGTAAAAAAGTAAACTCATAATGTCCAAACCTCGTCTTAAAGGCGGTCTTACGGATGTTGTCCTCCTTGATCCGTAACTGGTGATACCCTGATCTCAAGTCAATCTTCGAAAACACTATTGCGCCTTTCATCTGATCAAACAGATCGTCAATCCTTGGCAACAAATACTAATTCTTGATCGTTGCCTTGTTCAATTGACAGTAGTCAATGTAGAGTCTCCATGACCCATCCTTCTTCCATATGAAAATAACATGCGGACCCCACGATAACACACTTGGACCTATAAGTCCTAGGTCCAGCAAATCCTTCAGTTTCATTTTCAACTCTTGTAACTCCGGGGTTGACATACGATGAGGCGTTCTTTCTATCAGTTTAGTTCCTGGTTTTAGGTCGTTGCTAAATTCCAATTCCCTCTCAGGTGACAATCCTGACAACTCCTCTGGGAAGACATCCACAAACTCTCATACTACATGAAGGTTTTCTAGTCCTTCCTCCATGCCCTTTTCATTTAACACAAGGATCGCATAAAGCTTGCATCCCTTGCACATTCTCTTTCATAGCTATAGGGAAGAGATGAACCTTAGGGAAACTCCCTAGTTCCTACCTACAATCACGCGTCTCTCTCCCTCATCATCAACCAAGCTAAACCATTTCGTCTTACAATTGAGTATCGCCTCATGTGATTCCAACTAGTCCATACCGATCACAACATCATAAGACCCTAAGATCATGACGTACAGGTTGGTCTTGTGAAAAAATCTCCCAGGTTAAGGCTACAACCCGTAACCTTCCCTCCAACCTTCTGTTTGGCTCTCGAAGCCATTTATACAAAGCTAAACTCGTCCTGTTCGAATGCCTTTACCTTATTTCTTTTTAGCGCTGCACTAGAAATAAAAATCTCTGTAGCACCTGGATCTATCAAAATACTAAGGGTGTGGTTAGAGAAAGTACCTGATGTCTCGAGAACAGTAGACTGGCGCTCTGCTTGGTAGTTATTCACCACTGTATGAATCCGATGGACATGGACCTTGCCCAAATTTCCCACGATAGCGGGTCCGACTGATCTGGATGCTCCGGTCCTCTCAACTGGGCAGTGGCGCTGGTAATGTGTCTCTCCACATGTCCAACACCCTATCTTCGGTCCATTACTCCTAGTCCTTGATGCAGAAGCTGACGACCCACCAACCTGAATCCCTGGTCTGTTCTACTAAACAGGCCAAAATTGTTGTTGTTGCGGTCTACGCTATTGTTGATGCCGTGGTCCTCTATAGGGTGTCCGCTGCTGAGGTGATGGTCGCCGAGGTGTAGTGAAAGTGGATCCTCTCGTGATGCGACGATATTCTAGTAGATGTCTAGCAGGTGTCTGATGCTACAACACACCAAATGACACCTGTCCCACTGGTCTCGCTGGAGTCCTGCTATGACCCCCATTGATAAGATCCTCCTCTTCTAGAGGGCCTTCTGAACAACATCGTGCAAGGTTTGAGGCATCAAAATCCTCACTTTTGAATGAATGCTGACATTAAGGACAAACATGAACTGGTTGACCTTAATTTTCTCATATTCAGGTGAGGAGCATACAGAAGCAACTCCATGAAACAAGCCTCATACTTGAGCACCGTACGACCACCCTGTCTCAAGGCATTGAACTTGTTGAGCTTATGCTCAATGAATTCCTCCGGTAGATACCTGTCCTAGAATCGTTCCTCGATCATTTCCCATGACACATCTTCAATGACCATGTTCAATTGCGGCAAGAGTGTCTTCCATCAAATAAGAGCGCTCCCCTTCAGTTGAAAGACTACCATGCAGACCTTCATGTTGGAGGTATAGTCACGAAGTGCAAAGCACATCGCCATATTATCCAACCATGCCTTAGCGGCTGCATCATCCGGGGCATCAAATAACTCCATAAATTTGACCTTCTCGAGATCGCGGTGAATGCTACCAGTACCGGTTGGGGCGTGCGGTGGACCCTCAGGAGGTGCTGACACCCTGGCCTCATATCTATCCAAATGGCTGATCAATGCCTCTGAAATTCTTTGAAAGGACCTCATCAACCCAACCACATCGCCCAGAACTATTTGTTCTTGCCCAACAACCTATTCGTCTCCCTGGGGGTTAGACCCCTCAGGCATGGATGCTACTGGGGGCGTCACACCTCCTCCCCTAGCACCCTATCGTCTGCCTCCACGATGTCCTCAAACCATGATTACCTGCACGAATACAAATCAATTTTAATTAGCGACATTTTATAATCAAGTATCCAATCAATGGAAGCCATAGTGATCCCAAGTCGCAGGTTGAACTGACTCTAATACCATATGTAACAAACCCCTTCGTTAGGAAAACAAGAAATGCATAACAAGTACACATATTTTAATTCTTTTTATGTAGGAAAGTAATAATGACAATACAATCAATCGTCACAACTCGACGACGAACACAATGTACACAATTTAGGCAAAAAACAAACATAACGATCTAGAATACTAGCACATCATGCAATTGGAAGAAACATACGACAATCAATCAGAAGAAGAATAAAAACGACTACCCGACTGTCCTACCCTACAAGGTTAGGACCTCCAGGACACATAAGCAATTCTCAAGCCCAATTTCCCATCGATTTTGACCATTTAAGGTCTCAAGGTTGGCGATTGTTCTAAGGAATAAGGAGGTGTCTACAACCCTCCCGACACAAGCAAGTCCACGCCTACGAAGCTAAAGGACAACATCAACATCAAGATCATCTTGATGCAACCAACAACCCAAGCAACACATGAAATTGACCCTTCACAACGAGCGAGAAACAAAATCACAATCGTCTGTTACAAACAATTTATAAACATCAATTCTAAGAATCATTATCATCATCAGGAAGCACAAGACCAAACTTACTGTCATACCTTACACAAATCTATAATGGAAGCACTCCAATCAACCAAGCTAAACGAGGCGCAAGGTAGCTTACTCAACGCATGTTTAAAATTTGCGCTACAACTAGATGTATCTCAATAACAGGTTACCCTCATAAGGAATATTCATAGCACACTGTATCTAGACTCAATCTAAATTAAAGGCATAAACCAGACTTCAACTCCCTTTTTAAAAACAACCCCTTAAAACATTACAAAAGGAAGATCTTATAAGTTAACAATTCATTATTTTACATTAATAATTATTATTAGCATGTAACAAGGCTTCCCTTTAAACACAACCCTTTAAACATCATAAGGAAGGAAGCATCCTATAATTAAATATAATATTTATAAAAGCATCTTAAAAATTCTTCAACCAAAAATCATCATCTATTTTATTTTCAAATTAGTAAAACTTAAACAACCTTTAGAATTTCTTTCTCATCCCAATGTCCAAGTCATCCTCCCTCAATTATTAAGGATCCTTCATGTATAAACAACTTTTAACACATAAATAGGTCGATCATCTAAATAACCTTAAATTTTGGAATTTAAAAAAAATCACGTCGACTGGATTGCACAAACTATTCAACGCTACCTTAACCATGCTGATTAAACCAAATTAACAATGCTAGTGATTACACAGTCTGCACAGGTTAATTTCTGAATTTAAGTTTGCACGCAGAGTTGGGAAATCATGAAAGACAACACATCGATTGAAGGATGCTGAAAAAGACCGACGGAAATAAATCTACACTGATTGTATCAAATTAAAACTGACAGAAGCATTTCATATATCAAATTAAACTCAGCTGGGATCTCGTTCATATGAATAGAATGGAATCGCAGGAGGGCATCCTAGGCTCGCTCAGCCACTAAATTTGTTGAGAGTGACTGGTCTGGCATGGAGGGAGGGGCGATTGACAACCACTTAGAGACTACCAAAAACATTTAACAAAAATTCAGAAGCAGAAATCGCTAAGGCAATCCCCAAACACAAAAAATGAGATGCTTACCACTGCCTGTAGGCCCCATGACAAATCACTAAATGCTATTTGTAGAAATAGGTTGACTTACCACTTCCCACAAGCCCAATTACATGTTGTGCAAGCCTAATGTGAAGATGTTACAGATTCCTCTCGGTAACAGATAACAAGGAGAAGTACTATGGAAGAAGGGACTGGACAAGGAATGGTCACTGCTCCAAAACTGCAAACTAGACGAGACCCGCCAACAATATGCTATAATTGTTGGAACACTTCATACTTACTGAGACCCCAGGGATGCCTGTATGAAGCTTTCCCCAAATTCCACCCAAGTGAATTTTCATTTAAAACTATTAAACATAGTTGTGCGCAAATTATCTTCAATGACTCTTCAATTATGTGAACAGTAAAAGTCCTCCATTTGGACCCAGATTCAACTTGTCTTCAGGAATCAACCGACGATCAACCCTGGCAAGGAATGAAATAACCACGCGACTCACTATGACCAACCACTGTTATAGTTAATCTCCATTGAATTTCACTCAAGAGATTCTGCTACATCGTTGATCCCCAACCCCAACACTACCAAGCCCGGATAAATATTCCCAAACTTCTTGGTTTAATACACAGTTCCCCCTCTACAATATCACTACTGTGAAGAGTATGGAGGGGATGAGATCCGCCTTCAATCCTATCTACCGTAACTAAGTTTTAGAATCCTGTTGCAAGTGTTCATCTCTGGAACAAGAATGCTTAACACATAAGCACTGCTTGAGTTTGAATTTTGACTGGTTCAAGAGCTATCAATTGTCTGCCAACCCCATTTCATGAATAACAACAGAGAACTTCCCTTTTGCGAATGATTTACTTTTGGTAGTTTTTAAAAAGGGGTTTGTAAAATCAATCCTTTACCAGCTGCACAGTGCTGAAATGCGCCTTGCACAGTTTTTCTATTTTGGCCGTTGCTTCTCCTCCTAAACTCTAGGGTAGGAAAAATCAGAATCCTTCCCACACCGTTAAGTGTAAGTAACACCCCCCCCCAAAAAAAAAAGGTATGCGCATATCATGCTTCCATACGACAACGAAAAAACAACAATACCAATATGTCTGGGTACATATGTAGATACAAACAAGGAATAGTTTTTAGGATCTAAATGTCTCTTCTAGATAAATCTAAAGGCAGTGATATTTTACAGCCATATCCTTGATTAAAATAAAATTTAGATGAAACATTGAATGCATATTACGATCGATAGTAACAGGGTGCTCATCCCAAATCAAGACTCACAATGTTTAGAGTGTCATACTCAAAAATCATTATTATCAAATATACATTGTACTTAAGAAGATCCAATATCACATCTAACAGAAACTTTAATCCACGATCATTGAATACGAAATCATATAACGAACCATTTACATTAAACAATAAGGGAATGTCTAAACTAATCATTGAAACAATTTTAATTCTAAGGTGGAATAAGATTATCTGAATTACATTTCATGACTGCGGTCCAAAATTCATCTTCAACATTCACCATTATAGATATTCATGTACATAAAATTTAACTAACTTTTTAATGCAATTTACACATGCATACATTCTCCATGATAGATATTCATGTATAGAAAACTAACTACCTTTTCATTACAAAATTTACACATGTGTACCATACCCAATGATGAATAACCAGAAGTGGATGTCCTGTGCTTGTGCTCCATCCAAGTCTTGCTTGCCAACCGTTGAGACCTCACCAGTACCTCTCAGCCAACGCTAGGGGTACTATTCTTCCCCTTGAGCTCCCCGAGCCGCAAAGGGGCCACACACACAATACTAGAGAACGCTAGATCCCAACTCGCCTCACAAGGTCGAGCTACCACTCGTTATCCGAGATGGGTATCCCAACTCCCACAAGAAAAATTCAGTCAAGATAAAATCTGACAACGTAACCTTACGCATACCAAACATGATCCATACTCCTCCCTTGCCATCCTTTTTATAGAGTTTTCTTAGTGATTAGTTTCCCAAACCCTCATTAGATTATTTTTATTAAATTTAATTAGGATAAACCTCCCCTGTACACATGTCACCCGATCCCTTATTTGCACCAGAGAATCAATTTATTAATTAATTAAATTTGCTTATTTCCCTCACCCACATAAAAGCGTTCCTAAAAACGCTCCTCTGTGTCCCTTTATTCCCTTGCATTTCTTAAATGATTGACGCCTTTCTTAAAACCTAGTTGAGTTCACAATTAGAAGGTTCCAAAGACTAGATTCCCTATTATGTTAGACATTCCCCTTTTCTTATAAGTTCAGATTTAGCAAGTTTAGATATAAACAACAATTTATCCTTTTACTAAATTAATCCTTCATTAAATTTTACATTAATTATTAATGTTTGAATTTTCTTTACCCCCTTCTTGTTACATGTCCATTTAGTTTTTTTTTTGTTCACATGTTCTACTTAGACCTAGGTTTTAAATTCACTAGGCTTGGTGACAGTTCTTAAGGGAAAATTTTGTTATTAAACTTTACTCATACCATCATTCATTTTAAGGCCGACCAGGTCCTAAGGAGGCATAGTTTTCTAGGTACTAGGTTTATTAACTTACCAGAGTTAAAATCACGACGTGCCCTTCAAGACGCACTATGTGCTCCAAGGGTGCCACTCACTTGCATTCCTATTTTATTTGCACGACGCTCCCTTCAAGATGCACTACGTGCTCCAAGGGTGCCACTCGCTTGCATTCCTCTTTTATTTATGCGACGTGCCCTTCAAGATGCACTACGTACTCCAAGGGTGCCACTCGCCTTTTGATGGATTTTGGTAGACGTCAAACCCCTGGATTCAATACTCCGTTAGGTGACCTTGTGGGAGACTAATGTCCTGTAAGGAATAAGGTCCCTACCTTATTGCGCACCCCTTACAATCATTGTGAGTGACTGTCACAGTCTACCCTCATGACATCGTGGATCTCTCCAACTAGGTAATCGTTAACCTGCAGTTCGAGCCATGGCGGGAGTGACAGTAGGATGTGGCAAGGCTGCTTCCACCCCTCTCCGTCAATGTCTCTGGTTATCATGTGTGACCCCTTTACTCATAATGTGAGTCTGGTTAGCAAACTATCGTCAACCTGCATCCATCAACGAAACGTGTCAGAAATAACAATCAACATCATAATATCTAGTCATATGTCACATCTGTAATATCAGAAACATTCAAACCATAACACTCCACTCCCTGAATCGATCCGAAGTCCAAGGAGATCCATCGACGTCGTTGGCATCCTCTAACGTCCAGAGTCATGCACACTTAGGAGAAACCAATCAATAACACTTGTCGATATAAATATAGAAAAATAACATACCATCAGATCCACAACATCTCATAATCATAATCAAAACAACCAATCATATAATGAACCGGATCACTTGTACACAAGTGTCCTGAAATAATAAGTCCAATCAGGTGTGTGCAAGAGTGGGATGTTACAACAGGTCGAGGGTCGAGATAGATCGACAACAAGTCGAAGGTTGAGGTTAGTCGACTGGGTAAAGTTGAAGTTGAAGGTTGAGGTTGTTCGACATGGTAAAGGCATCGACAACAAGTTGAAAATTCCAACCAACAAGAGGTTGACAGGCGGGCATTTGGCGATTGACTAAAGATCAAATGAAGGCCAACTGGTAGTCAACTGGTAATCCAACTTGGAATCGACTTGGAGTTGACTGTAACAAAATCTCAAGATTTGCGGGATTTGTATCCAATGATCTGCATGGATTTGTAACCATTTTTGGGTGGCAAGTCTTTAGGTTTTTGCATGTTGTAAAGCCTATAAATAGGTGTAGTGTAAGGCTGTAAAGGCTAATCAATGAATTGTAAGATAGCCAGTCTTTAGAGAAATCCTTAGATGTAGGTTGTTGGTCATGCATGTTTAAGTCAGATTGGCTACAGGGTTGTTCTTTCATAGGCAAGAGGGTATGATGTCGATTGTGTCTTAGGTGTGGGCCAAGGTTAGACATGTAACCTTTTATTCAGATTTAATAAGACAACAAGAGAGAAAACCACTCAAGGAATGTTGGTTTTCCCGGTTTGGGTTTCTAGGGTAAAATCTCTGTGTACTTTGTGATTGCTTTGTAATTTATGTTCTTGATTAAATTCTTCTTCTCTTTTGCTAGGTTTAGTGTGGAAGTGCATCTCATTTCCTAACAAGTGGTATCAAAGTGAAGTTCATCTCTGATAAGTGGTATAAGAGTTGTGTTATTCTTTGACGTGTGTATCATATTTTGATTTACCAATATTGAATCTGAGAGATAAAACCTAGGTATAGTAAGAGTTGTAAGTCGTAAATTGTGTTAAAGATCGTGGTAAAGAATGACAAGAAGTTCAAGAATAGAGATAGAAAAATTCAATGGCCAAAATTTTGAGCTTTGGAAGCTTAAAATGGAATATCTTCTTTTAGATCAAGAACAGTGGACAATGGTCTGTCCAAGTACCCATCCGACATGCATGTTGACAGAAGAATGGGAGAAACTCGAAATAAGAGAAAGAAGTACAATTCAACTTTGTCTTGTAGATTCAATATTTTTGAATGTCTTAGGTGAAGATTCAACCAAGAAACTACGGGACAAGCTGGGAATATTATACCAATCGAAATATCTGGTAAACAAGTTGTTTCTCATAAAGAAATTGTATCTTCCGAGAATGAGTGATGGTAGGTCAGGGAATAAGCATTTAAATACATTTAATACCATTTTAAGCCAGTTATCATCTGTGGATATTAAAATCACTAAGGAGGAGAAGTGTATTAGCCTATTATGTTCTTTGCCAGACTCTTGGGATAGCTTAGTCGTATCTATAGGGAGTAATAAAATCACATTAGTGCTATAATATGAGGTTGTTTCTCTGCTATCAGAAGAAATGAGAAGAAAGAACATGGAAGGATCGACCAAAGATGATTTAGTGGTGAGAGGTCGACCGGTTGAAAGAGATAAAGGAAAATTCTTTGGTAGAAAGTATAAGTCAAAGGGTAGATCTAAATCCTTGGTTCAGTCAACAAGAAGATGCTAGAAATGTGGTAAAGTTGGGAATTACAAAAAGGAATGTAAGTCGAGGGTGATGGAAGTCAGTATGGGATCTAACAAGAAGTAGTCGATTGAGAGAAATATGACCCCGGATAAGGGAGGCGATGTGTACCTAGCGTCGACCAGTACACTGTCGGATCAAGGTGTTTGGTTGATCAAATCAGTAGAATCCTATCATATAACACCACATAGAGAATGGTTCTGTGAGTATGAACGATATGATGGAGGTGATGTGTTCTTTGGGGACAAATCGACGACAAAAATTTTCAAATGAGGAAGATTTTGACCGGTACTGCACGATGGTAGGAAAATAACCCTTCCAGGTGTGATACACATTCTGGGTTTGGAAAGAAACATGATATTTGTCAGTAAGATGAGTGATGCTGGAGTGAACACTCTGTTTCAGAAGGATTTGTACAATATGGTCATAGGTGCAATGGTATTAATGAAAGGATTTCAGATTGGAGCCCTATACAAGTTGTTAGGGAATGTCGACTCGACTAGATGAAACAACATTGTTGCTCCTGAAGTCGACTCGAATTCGACTCAACTCGACCCAACTCGGAATGAGTCGGTACAAACCGACTCGACAAGACATGATAAAATCGACTCGACCATGCTATGGCACAAGAGGATGGGACACATTGGAGAAAAAGGACTTCGAGCTATGAACGACAAAGGTATGGTCAAAGGTTTTCCTGAATGTGGTTTAGAAGCTCAGTTTTGTGAACATTTCATATATGGAAAGCAAAGTCGGGTGAGGTTCCCATCTGGAGCGACAAGGGAAAATGGGATTCTAGAATTGGTTCATAGTGATGTGTTTGGCTCAATTACAGTTCCTTCACTTGGTGGATCCTTGTATTATGTCTCCTTCATAGATGCGTTTTCCAGGAAGACATGGATACATTTCTTGAGGAAGAAATCATAAGTTTTTGAGAAATTTAAAGAGTTTAAATCTTTTGTAAAAAACCAGATAGATAAGAAGATTAAGATACTGAGAACTGACAACGATGGTGAACTCTGTGGAAAATAATTTGATCAGTTTTGCAACTAGTGTGGAATAGCACACCAAAATACCACACCATATACCCCACAACAAAATGGAGTTTCCAAGAGAATGAACAGAACATTGATGGATAAGGAAAGGAGCATGCTCAGTGGTGTTGGGATCACGTAAGAATTATTGGTGGAGGTAGTCGAAACTGCAAGATATCTGGTGAATATGATCCATGCGGTTATCGGTGGCCACCCACCTATTCCACTAGATCGAAAAACAATTTTCGACCTTGGCAGTTTTTCGGCAATTTTTCGGATTCCAAACTTTGGGGGCCTTTTTGAGGCCCTAAACAACGTTTTTTGGGTATTTGGGGCCTAAACGATTATTGAAATCACTACCGTGGGCCAATCGAAAATTGTTCTTCTCAATTAGACCTTTCTAACGAGCTATCGTGTGCCTAAAACAAAGATCGTATGCAAAAGTTACGACCCCAGGAAGTTGATGTACTAACTTACCTAAATAGGGCCCACATGACTTTTGGCGCTTGATCTCCTAGGGTTAGGTTTTTGGATGTATAGGGTTTTTGAAATTCATGTTTATTTTAAAAGGACTTCAGAGCCTCATTGTAAACATCTTCTTGCGAATGAGTGCAGCCGTCACATCTCTTCTTAGAGATAAGCCACCACCATTCCAGCAAGCTTGTTTTCCACTGCATTTTACAGTTTCAACTTATTTCCTTATTGAATAGAAAACCAAATTTACTGTATCTCTATTATTTTGTGTTAAGAATCTTTTAATAATCTGTATTCATTTCATTCTGCTCATAAAATCCGGATCAAAATATGTCTCATTTGTTGGTGCTAGTCGACACGAGTCCACATGAGGTATGGTCAGGCAAGAATCCTTTGGTTGCACATCTAAAAGTATTTGGTCGTGATGTATTTGTGCATGTTCCCAAGGAAAAGAGGAGCAAGCTGGACAACAAGGCAATCAAATTTATTTTCATTGGATGCAAAGAAGGAATGAAAGGATATAGGCTCTGGGATCTTGCATCAAGGAGAACAATGTACAATCGAGATGTGGTCTTCAGAGAAGTCAGAGGTAAGTCTAAGCTTGAGGAAATTGTTCAGAATGAGAATAATCCCGAGGCGGTGCGATTTGAACTGAGGAACGACAAAGATGATTCAGATGAGTTGACTGAATCATAGGAAGAGGTGGAACAACATACTTCGATGGTAAGGAGGTTAGAAAGAGTAAGAAAACCATTCTAACAATATATTCCACCCAACTTCCATTCTACATTCATGTTAACTGCCATTGACGATGAGCCCAAGTCGTTCAGTGAGGCATTCGACTCGACAGAGGGTAAACTATAGAAGGATGCCATGGTTGAAGAGATGGAATCCTTGCACAAGAATTGGACATGGGATTTATCCAAGTCACCTAGTGGAACAAATCCCTTCAACAGAAAATGGGTATTCAAGAAGAAGATGAATGTTGTAGGACAAGTCGAGAAGTTCAAATCTCAGCTGGTAGCGAAAGGATATTCCCAAATTGAGGAAGTCAACTTCAGTGAGATTTTCCCCCCTGTTGTAAAATTAACTTCCATTAGAGTACTAATGGCTTGACTGCAACATTTGATCTGGAAATATAACAGAAGGATGTGAAGACAATGTTCCTACATGGGGACATGGAAGAAGAAATCTACATGAAACAATATGAAGGATTTGTAGTAAAGGGAAAGAAAGAGTTGGTGTGAAAACTAAAAGGATCCCTTTATAGTCTAAAGCAATCACCAAGGATGTGGTACCGGAATTTTGACACATACATCGTTAGTTTGGGATTTATGAGAAGCAAAGTTGATCACTGCATATATTTCAAGGAAGAAGGTGGGTGTTTCATATATGTAGTTTTGTATGTCGGTTACATGTCGATGATTGGAAACAACATGGACACAATAAAGGAGGTGAAGAATCACCTATCCTCCAAGTTTGACATGAAGGATATCAATGCAACTAAATTCATTATGGGAATGAAGATTAAGAGAGACCGAGCCACTAGAGAGCTTTGGTTGAATCGAATGAAGTATATTGAAATAGTTCTGAAACATTTCAACATGCAGGATTGCGAACCTGTGAAGTTGCCAATTCCTATGGAAGCAAGGATAACTCTTGAACAGTTTCCAAAAACACAAGAAGAAACAAAGGACATAGCACATGTTCCCCATGCAAGTGTTATTGGTAGTCTAATTTATGTGATGGTCTGCACTCGACCAGACGTTGCCCATGTAGTGGGAGTGTTGAGAAGGTACATGTTGACACCTAGAAAGGAGCATTGGACAACTGTCAAGAGAATATTCAGGTATTTTTGTGGCATGGAGGAATATGTTATATTATACCAAGGAAGACCTGAAGGTGACAATGGTAAATTAAATGTACATGGCTTTGTCGACGCTGACAGGGCTGGAGATTTGGATCAACGGAGGTCGACCAACAGATATGTCTTCAAGATGGTCGGTGGAGCAATAAGTTGGATGAGTAAGTGACAGATGGTTGTAGCCTTGTCAACAACAGAAGATGAATACATGGCATCCACTCATGGAAGCAAAGAAGAAATATCGCTGCAAAGGATGTGTTCAAGAATCGAGTTTGAGTAGAGAGCTATGAAGGTAAGTTGCGATAGTCAAAGTGAAATATTTTTGGAAAAGAACCCTTCTTATCATTTGAAGACTAAGCACATTGATGTAAAATAACATTTCGTAAGAGATATGGTGGAAAGTAACAAGGTGCTACTGGAGAAAGTAGACACGATGGAAAAAATAGCTGACTTGTTGACCAAGTCTGTGAGTGCTGTGAAATTCTGTTGGTGCAGAGAGACAATGGGCATTGTTTCCCTGGGTTTGTGAATGAAAGTTCAGGAATATCCCGATTTCAGCAAAGAAGACAACAAGTGGGAGAATGTTGGGTTGTTATATTCTTTGTAATGAAAGTCTAGTCAAGGTGTATCGACAATAATTCCAAGGTCGAGGTAGATTGACAACAAGTCAAAGGTTGAGGTTAGTCGACCCGGTAAAGTCAAAGTCGAAGTTTGAGGTGGTTCGACATGGTAAAAGCATCGAAAACAAGTCAAAAAGGTAAACCAACAAGAGGTTGAAAAGTGAGCATGTGGCGACCGACTGAATACCAAATGAAGGACGACTGGTAGTCGACTGGTAATCCGAATTGGAGTCAACTGTAATAGAATCCCGAGATTTGCGAGATTTGTAGCCAATGATCTGTAACTGTTTTTGGGTGCCAAGTATTTATGGTTTTTCCTATTGTAAAGAATATAAAGAGGCATGTTGTAAGTTCATAAAGGTTAATCAATGAATCATAAGATAGCCAATATTTAGAGAAATATTTAGATGTTGGTTGTTGGTCATGCAGATGTAAGCCAGATTTGCTACAGGGTTGTTCTTGTGCAAGAAAGAGGGTATGATTTCGATTTTGTCTTAGGTGTGGACCAATGTTAGACATGTAACCTTTTATTTAGATTTAATAAGACAACAAGAGAGCAGAACAATCAAGGAATGTTGGTTTTCCCAATTTGGGTTTCCAGGGTAAAATATCTGTGTATAGTGTGATTTGTTTGTCATTTACATTCTTGATTAAATTATTCTTCCCTTCTTCCAGGTTTAGTGTGGAAGTGCATCTCATTTCTTGACATGAAGATGTTTGTTGGTTTCCCTTTCCCTCTATGTGCAAAAAAATTATTAAAAAATCAATGTCACATGCCTTCCTAAAACAATTCCTATTACTAAGTTAGATACACCTAACATCTGTGCATCTTGGAATTATTTTTACGACATAAATACCTCTCTCTACAAAATTTGATATCATACATGTTAGTGCCTCCCACTAACATGATGGTTGATTGGATGTTGTGTGAATATATGTGCATTTTGAAGTTGTATACCTTTTTATACGGAAAATTTTATTCTACATTGGTTAAACAACATTCATTATTCCACATTGGTTGAGAGAAGTTAACCATGACAACATATAAGCTATAATATACCAAGATCCTTATGACAATGGGGTAGCCACAAGGGAGTGGTGCCTCCTCCTAACATAATGACATTTGTAAATACCTCTCTATACAAAATTTACTAATTCCCATTGATTTATATATGTTGTCCATGGCAACATATAGGCTCCAATGTACCATGATCATTATGCCAACAAGAGTAGTCATAAAGGAGTGGTGCCTTCTATTAATGGGGATATCCATAAAGGAGTGTTGCCTTCTACCATTGAAAGTAACCACATGGGAGTGGTGTCTTCTAAATCCATGAACTGTGCAAGAAACTGATTTTCATAAAAGCAAGTTGTATTCATTTTTCCTAAATGTGGAAATGTATAAAGCCATTTTAAACATTGAAGAGCTTGAATCTATAATGTTCAACGATGATGAGCTAACACAAAGAGATGCTTCCTCATAACACTATGCAATTTATATTTCATAAAGAATCATGTAGCCACATTTGATCTTGTTGTGTTATGTAATTTATATTGCATAAAGAATCATGTAGCCACATTTGATCTTGTTGTGTTGCACCACCTACAATAATTGGAATATATTTTATTAATAGTAGTAATTCAAAATATATTTTTATTAATAATAATAATTCAAAATACATTTTATTAATAATAGGTATTAATATATTATATTTTATTTTAACTAGTTTGTTAACAAATCATTTAGTTGAAAGTTTGGAAGAAGATTGCAAGACTTTTTAATGAAGAAAAATAGATGATAATATGATATAATTTGAAGGGGAGGATTCAATTTGGTCTAGTCTGAGTGGTTGTGGGATGGAGTATTATCCTTTACACCTAGGTTATAATCTTGTAAGTAACATGTTGATCTCATAATGAGTATATTGTTGTAACGACTTTGAGCCTTTTTGTTGACTTGGCCTTGTATCTTGAAAAAAATAGGGTTTACCTTGGGTACCATCATTTGAATGAGAAGTACCCGAGATTTTCCCAAACATTGTAACCTGGAAAAAAAATCAAGGAGAAAAAGAAGATTCACAAAATAATAGAGGCTATGTTTTTCATATGTTATCAACCTTAATAGAAAACAAGTATATACAACCTCAGTGGGCCTAATGGTTAAGAACACGTGTTTCCTCCTAAAAGGTCACAAGTTCAAATCTAAAGGAGGGTAGGGTATGTATACCTTTATAAACTTTAACAATCAAATCATTGCACAGAGGGAATCCCTTGTTCCACAAATAAGGAGGTCTTATACACCAATTTGATATCTAACATAGTCGTGGCCTTAAAATTATATTATTATTATATACAAATTATTTATTTTTATATTATTATAAGCAATATGAAATTTACTACTTTGTTTATAATTAATATCAAGTTTACAATGGGAGGTTTTGAAGCATTTTCCAAGTAGTTTGATTAATCTTTAATGTTGGAGGGTGGCTTTTCTTGTCCCCATGCTTGAGAAATCGATGGAGCATTAGTGACATGATTGCGTACGTAGGTTATTTGGCAATGAATTCTTATTATAATTTTTAGGGTTTTCTATATGAATTGTATATAGTTTGAATGATTTGCATGTAGCGATTTATATGAGATAGGTGTTTTGAATTCCACCTTTCAGGGTACCTAAAAATTGGTTTTGCAAGGACAGCATAAACTTCATAGTGTTTTTATGTGAGTTTATGTATGATTTGTTTTACTAACTAGATATAATTGGTTTTTACAGAGGAAGTTACCAAGTTGACATTCTTTAATAATATGGTATCAGTTTTGGTTTTATGCTTCTAGTTTCTATATTCTATGTACTTATTTCCAATAAATTTTTAGAAAGACTTTGATTGATAGAGATTTTCAGGTTTAAACATGGATAAACAATCTTAATACTAGGGTGAGTTATGTTGCACATGACATTGTTGGGTTCACGATGCTTTTATGACTAGTGTATTTGAAGTCTAGTTGGAAAAATGAATATTCATAGAAAAAATATTTAGAGGGCTTTTAAATGTAGACATACAATTTAAACTATTGTTCTTTTAGGATGAGAGTATTTGAATTCCAATAAGTAAAATCACTTCATAATTCAAAGTTTTTAATAATGAAATGCCAATTTTAAGCCCCTTTGATAAATAAAACCATTTTTTAAGGAAATTATGCATTTAAGTTCTTTAGAGTGATTCATTCTTTTCCATGAAAAATATTTGAAGTCGTATTACTCATTCCTTTCCTTGAGAAATATTTGAAGCCATTTCAATAACTAAAATGGTGTTTAAGTTTTACATTTTTCCGTGGATATTTTTTTTTTTTATGTATAGGCTTTATAATTGTTAAGCTACTTTTTCATGTACAAAATACTTGAAAGCCTTCCAATGGGTGGAAATTCCTTTGGGTGGCAAAGTATTTATAAGTCTCACTAATTTGTAGAACTTTCTTCACAATCATTAAAGATATTTTAATATTATTGAGCAAAATGTCCTTCGTAACCATATAAAAAGTATGACATCATCAAGAAAGACTCTATTCAATATGCAAAATACTTGAGTCCTTAGTGTAAGGGAATATCATGATGTGAAGCTATGTTTTGTAACAATGTGTAAATAGTTAATTTAGATAGGTGCACTATCATTTAAGACATCCTCTTGGACAAAACAAAAATAATGTCCATGGTATTTGTTATCGCACAATTTGTAGGTTTGGAAAAGTCCGACCCAACTACCAAATGGCGACAAATAGGAGGTCACCTACCCACTGTTACCTTAGGCAGGTGTCCCCATCACTTTAGAGGTGAGGTAGTCACCTCAAGGGGGGAATCTCAGTGACCCAAGGGGAATGAGATGGAAAAATATGAAGATGGAGATGAAGTCCCTAAAGGTAAATTCTAAGTGGTATTAAGGTATTAGAATGGAACCTTGGGAAGGTCCAAGGGTTTATAAGTATGTTGAGTAACTTGCAAATGGTAAAATATCTGCCCGAGACACAAGAAAAAAGAGCATATATTGTAATATAATCAATTGGACAAGCAAGTTAAGCTTGTTGTCCCTAATAGAAGATGTTAGTAACAATGTATATCAGCAATAAAATGGCACAATAAGCTGCAAGAGAAATGCTAGAAATCAAGTGAAAGATACAAAAGAAGGACTAGCTAAATACTAGCAAAACTCAAGATTAAAGACCAAGATACTAACATGAAAAGACAAGGCTGTTGTAAACACTTTTCTGTAGCAAATTATATCAGCCTTATGTCTGTAAAAATCAATGTGTTACAGAAAGAAAATCAATGACTAAAACTCCTCCAAAATTTGCCAAAAAGTGCGCTAGAGAAAGTATGACAAGTGTGCAAACTTTGGGCAAATTCCAATGGTTGATTAGAGAGTTATTAAAGCAATTAACTTAGGGTTTATGCAGCCCTAATGGATGAAGATGTAAATTTTTAATAATAAAAAGAAATATCCCTTTGATGGGGACGCCCTTGTGGCCGTGAGGTGCCTTAAGCACAAGGAACACAATCCAAGTTGCAAAATGTAAATATGACAAGAAATTATGTTTCCCAATGCAATATTTTGTTTCTCCAATGAAAGACTAGTGCCTTTAGTTATGGTATAATGGGGTCAAAAATAAATATCTAGGACTAATTAATCCTTGTTGGTGTAAATTCTCTTACTTCCCAAGGTAAGTAACCTAGCTAGGGTTTGAACATGAGAGGTGTAAATCCTCTTACTTCCTCAACAAAACCCTTGCAAAATAACTTTAAACGCTTGATAAAATGGTGGAAACTAGGATAGGGGTGTATATCCTTATACTCCCTATCTAGCCTTGGCCAAATCAACCTTATCTTGAATCACCAATGATAATAACAAAGTAAATAACCATACCATTTCAAGAAAAAGTCTTAACATGTCAAAGTAAACCTCCACAATAGTAAGAAAATGTCCTCCTAGGGATAGTGCACCATCATCATCATTCAACCATAACCAAAAAGCATTATTCCATAGCACCAAAGGAAAAATAATCCAAGTGTAGAGAAAATTTCAGACCAAGTACTTCTCACAAGAGGGAGACTTATGTTAAAATGAGATCTTATGATCTCTTATTTATACAAAATGTCACTGCGATAGTTTGTCCACATAGATAAGGGTAAACCACAAGACTAGGGGTCAACGACCCTAATCTTGCCCCTTTTACAAAGTAATATTAAACAATTCACTTTAATTTCACTTTTTCACAAAGAAAAAAATCCCTAGTTATATGGACGTCACCCCTTTAGGGAACGTTTTGGCACTAGGAGAAGGTCGTTGGTGATGGAGAAGTCTAGAGAGGATTCCCAAAGCCACATGTCAAGAATCCAAACAAATTCCTTCATGATCAAGGCTCAAGCCCCTCAAAACGTCCTTGTGCCAATGCAAGTCAACCTCACCACCAAACCCTAACCCCCCTAGGTGACATCATGCCTCTAAAGGTGACATTTTGCCTCTCCTGGGAAAAAAATTTGGCATGCGGGGGCTAGGTTGTGTCATCCAGGTCACCTTCTAGGCCTTCAAAGTTTGATCTCTCTCATTCAGCATGCGGGCCCTTTTCATCCACCTATGGCCTTCAAGCCCCATGGAAGCCCAAGCTAGGCTTGTTCTTCCAAAACTGTCCACTAACTAGGTCTTTCAAAGACAAATAAGAATGCCCTCCAAGGATCTCAAGTCATAAAATTATGATAAGTGAATATAGTCAATAAATGAGCCACCTAAGCATGTGCATCAAAGATCACTATGTCAAACAATTGAGTGCTCAAAGACATTATGCGACTTGTCAAGCTTGAATATGGGAGGGTTGACGAGGTGTTCTATTGGGTAGATCTTTCCTGAGGCCGAGGAGAGTTTCCAAGAGATCCCTTTCTAAGCCATGTAAAGTGGGTGAAGTGTTTAGGGTCAAGACTCAATGGGAATAGGAATCATGACATACAAGAGGCCGTAGTGTCTCATTCATGGGTGCCTTTGTAGAGGGTGTGTGGTACCTTCGTTTGCAATGCACTATTTCCAAGCCCATTGTTTTTCCATTCTTTCTTTCTTTCATAAATTTAAGGAAATGTTGAAGGCCATTTTCCTGGTGTCATGTACAGATAATGGAAGTGTCACCCACAAATACCTAGTAGAAATGAGAAGGTTGGCTGGTGATAAGACCCCCTTTCTCTCAGCCATGCAAATGAGAACCATTACCCTAGTTTTGTGACCAAATGATGGAAATGTCATACCACCAGATATTCATGGACATGATAGGTCGACCCATGTTGAGACCTCCTATCCTCCAACTAACCTTTTAAGCATTCTTAATCATATTTCTTGTGGGTCCCCCTTTTCTCAAAGATAAGTGTTTCATTGCTTTCTTGGGTGATCCCTGGGTGAAGCATATAGAAGGTTCATACATGGTATTTTATCTTTTACCCAAAATCAATTCCTCTAGGCCTTCATCCCCTTCTTCCCATAGAATGAGGGACAACCCCTTCTTGGGTCAATACACCCTAAAATCCCAAGAGATAAGGAAATGGGGGGAAATAGTGATGGAAAGTGGTAATTATGGCCGAGAACGGTACAATGGCTTTTCAAGGGAGTTCCTAGTAGAAAACCCATCCCCAAGGAAGACCACTTACTAGGGAACAATGTCAAACACCAAGGTAAAGCACAAAATGCATATAACATCTAGCTCCTACTTGGGCACATGTGCTCGTCGTAGAGTGCATGAGAACCACAACATGTCCTAGTAGATGCATGCTTGCCAAAAAATCAGAAAAAAGGATCAGAGCATCTAGGGTGGTGCTATCACCCTTTATCCATATACATATAAAATCAAAAAAGAAATAAAAAAGAAAATTTTTGATATTTTTTCAAAAATTTCTAAACTAAGCATGAAATCAATATGAAAGTAAAGAAAAATAAAAATGAAATGCATCTAAACTAGTATGAGAAATCAAGGTGCAAATTCAGGGGAAAGAAAGATGACCTACCTACTTACTTGGGGCCTTGGGGCCCTAAAGATCAGGTGATGGGTGATGTCAAGTGAAGTCATATAACCAATGCAACCGACTAATCATCTCATCAAAGTATCTCCCCCTGTGTTTAATCATGTAATACAACAAAGATAAGTCAAGCACATATTAATAATGATCATAAATATACATATAATCATGAAATGAAATAAAACTCATGGATATGGGTGGGAGGGAGGAAATCCTGCTGGAAAGAGAAACCAACAACCCGACCATCATGTTGGAAAGTGTAGCCACAAGCCTGATCAATCCATCTTTGAAGAGGGATACCATTTGTAGACGACGGCTTGTCTTCATATTCACTCATAAAATCACTACTCCCTGAAGGATAAGAAAGGATAAGAGATCCCAAGAAAATAGGTTGTTTTCCCATACAAGGGGAAATGGGGTAAGGCGCAGCCTCACGTCTAGAGGAAAACTCCTTTCTTGGATTTAGGAAACGTTGCCTCTTTGTATGAAAATATTCGCCCAAAATATCAACATGAAAGAAATTTTGTTTGGTAGTGTGGACCTTAGACTACTTTGGACTAGCCATGACTTGGTGTCTATCAAAATATGAGTACAATGGATGAAAATCCTTATAGAACAAATCTGAATCCTCAAAATGGTCATCTTTGAATGAACAGAACAAATATGTAACCATATCATCATTAGGATACCAAACATCTCAATCATAGTACTCTGATGATGACAACTTAACCCCTTTTGCTTGAGAGCTACCCCCAATATCATAAATGGGGTCTCTATCAAAACCAAAACTACCAAAGTCCCATCTACGTCTCCCAACCTGTATGAAATCATCAATGTGTAGATTAGTGATGTCATAGAGGTTTTGCATGAGACCATATGCATCATTGAGGCTAATCATTTCTTAATATTCATGTGTGGGAGGAGAACACGGATGAATGATATCATCTTCGTCAAGCGGGAGCACGGATAGCAATGTCTCCTTATCTAGATATTGTACTTAATTAGGGTATTTATCATTGAAATCTTCTTAAAAAATTTATTCATAAATATTTTCTTCGACTAAGTCTGCGTCATCTTCAATATGATATGTTATAACCCAATATTTCATAGTATCACCTGGTGATTAGAATTTCTTCCTATAGTCATATTTTATTGTAAATGATATTTTAGTCTGCAAATGATTTACAAAAAGAAAAAGAAAAAGAAAAGAAAAGGAAAGGAAAGAAAGAAAAAGAAAAAAGAATAAAGGATAAAAATAGAAAATATGAAAAGAGGGTATACAAATAATAAAAGACGAAAAAAAAAGAGAAAATATAAAACCCCATGAAAAATAAATTTGGTTTGAATCATACTGTATAATCATGATCAAACCTTTTGAATTTATGTTGATAGGTTAATGAATAAATTTGGTCAAACAGTTTAATCTTGGCCAAATTAGATAGGTTAGAGTAATAATTAATCCAACAAACTAAGATGGATTAATTTGCTAGTTGATTAGCTTAGGATTTAGGATTAGTAATGTTTATTTCAATAAAATATGAAAAGGGGTTGTTAAAATACCCTCTGCTTGAGTAAATTTGCACATTTTTACCTTAGGAAATAATACCTTGGTGAAAAAATGGGAAAGGGTGAGCTTAGCGCTACACATTGTATGATTTTATCCTAATTTTTCTAACGATAAGAATTTTTGTCACGTAGCGACTAAAGTCTGCACAAGTTTCATCGACGACATCTTGCAGCATCCAGATCAACTATCCTCAGAGTATTTCAGACCCCCCCTACCTTTCTGCCTTTAACGGTGGGGCGGGGTCCGAAAAAGCAGTTTCCCCCACACTGGCCCCACCTTATGTGTCACTCTCTCATCATTTCGGACCCCCCCCCCC
>JASDQU010370365.1:10058-41855 GCA_032191745.1 Picea mariana
TTTTGTAAAAAATACTATTATATTTATCATTATGATCATTGTGATTGTGAGAAGATTTGTTTATGACTTTAACTTTAATAATTGGGATTTAATTTCATCTTACTTACATGAATTTTTATCCTTAACCATCTCATTAAGGTATTGTAATTTTTTTCATTTAAAATGATATTGTATTTTTTTTATTAGTCCATATTATATTATATCTCATTAAGGTATTGTAATTTTTTTCATTTAAAATGATATTGTATTTTTATTAGTCCATATTATATTATATCAAGGACTATATTTTTCATTAAAGTAGGTCAATTTTGATTTGGTTTAGTTTTTATTAATTCTGTTTAGATTTTATTAAAAAAAATTAATGATGTTTTATAAATTTTGAAAATTTTATTATTAATTATTAAATAGAGTTCTTTAAAAAACAAAAAAACAAAAAAAAATTAATTTTGAAATAATAATATTTTAATTTTCATTAATTTAATATTAACTAATATTATAAATCCTCAAACTTCATGTCCATTTTTTTTTATGAAAAATAATTTTAAAATAATAAATAAAATAAAACATTACAAGTAACCATGTTTTCTTGATGAAAGTCAATGCACGATTAACCCTTGATTCCAAAGATCAAGGTTGTCACTTAGCCATGCCACCACTTCATTGCATTTATATAATAAAAATAATCACAAGCAACTCAAACATTAGGATGGATTCCAGTAAGGTTATACTATCGAAGTATTTGAATATTTGTTAAGCAATTTAATGCTCTCAAGTGTAGCAAAAAAGACCTAGAATAATTATAATTATTATTATATTAGTGATTTGATAATGGAAAATTATTCATATTAAAAATCACGTATTTTGAGTAGAGAATTGATTTCGTTTACCCATCTTGAGTACTATATTGAGTTAGTGGTGTCCGCTACAACCATTAACATACTCATATAAATATAAATATGCAAAGACAGAAATATTAAGAAGTGGCACACTGCAATCAAGTGGCAATGATTTTCCTAAAAGTTTCAGCCAACCTAATTTAAATTGTTTTATTTTTATTAAAGTTTTATATAAAATAATATAATTTAAATTTTAAATTGTTTTATTTTTATTAAAGTTTTATATCAAATTTTGGTTTTTCGAGATAGTATAAGAAAAAGACATTTAGATTCAAATATGATCTTATATTTATTCAATATTGAGATTCAAATATGATCTTATATTTATTCAATATTGATAGTTTTAGTTAATAGATGCACAACATTAGAATTTTACATTTGATTTAAACATTTTTTTTATATGTAATTTTGGAGAGAAGATTATGCAAGTTGAAGTATGAAGGAGAAACTTTCCCCGTGGAAAAAAAGTTGAAGTGGAGTAAATTGTCTAGCTTGTAGATTTTATGAGTTAGGTGATGACTTGGTTATAATTTTCTCCTCACAAATGTGACACAATTTATATATTTTATTATATAAATGTTGAAATGTAGTGTCTATTTGTACTGTAACAAGAGGTAATATGGGGTATCTAAGGAGGTATCCAAGGGGAATAACAATAGCTAGGTGGCTATGTATTGCGATGTATGGAGACCATTTCTAGTAAATAAGGACTATGTAGTAATGTGAAAGCAATAAATGTAAGAATGCTTACTAGAAGATTCTACCTACTAGAAAGTTCCTTCTATAGAATGTTCCTAGGAGGTAAATAGTACTATATAAAAAAGTATAAGAAATGTAACGGGGCATTGTGAAGAATATTGTAATTCTAGAAATCTTTGTTTGTGGAGTGGTTTCCTTCCTTAAGGAATAATGGTGTTACCCTACCTCAAGGGTTTTGTCTACATATATTGTGTTAATTCTTTGATTGTCTATTGTGTGGATCTATTATTATTAAGTTAATATATATCTTATATTTTCATATATATTGAGTACACTACAATCAGTATCAAAGATCTTTCTTGGGCCAAGAAAAAAGGGAAGATTTTTTTTTCTTTTTGTAATTTTTTCAAGCAAAAAAAGAAGGCAATGGACTTTAGATCAATATCTAAAACTTAATATATATAATCTGAACAAACTAGCTATATATATATATATAAGTTCCTCTTAAAAAAATAACCAATTTCAAACCAAAAAAATCGTCCAAATCGGAGTCCAAGAAGTGGATTTATCATTGATTTAAAATTAGTTGTTTTAGGGGTTTTTTCAGAAACAGCTGTGCAAATCGCAAATCAAATATGTTTTGACAGAGTGACCAGATTTCAGTCAAACTAGTGCTAGTAAATGCAGAGTGGCCATGGAATTTCATAAATGTGGTCATAATAACCAATTGGAGAAGTATAGCCAAATTTATACCCATTTTGATTTAGTGGCCTCAAGGATCTTCATTGAAAAGTAAGTTATTTTTGTAAACCCTAGTTTTTGCTGCAGCTTTTCTTCCAAGCAAGATGTTTTTTTATAGATGATAACATAGTCTAGAAGAATACATAAAATGGTTAAAGTCTAAATATCTAGTATCTTAGAGAATAGATCTATCATATGGACTTAATTGTGCAGAGACAACGACACTATCAAATGAAGAATACGAGAAATTGTACTTTGATAGATGGTATCGTGCCAAGAAGAAGGATAAAGAGAGAACTAGGTGTTTGTTTTATGTGGCAACTTCATATTACAAGTTCATGGATGTAATCAGTAAGAGAAGATCATTGTTTCTATTAACCCCATTTGCAAGCATGATTTTATCAATATTAACTTCGATAAAAGATTGCAAGTTCCTACAAAGCATATTCAAAGCACACAAGTTGAGAGTAAGAATGTTCAAGTTTTCAAAGATTTGAAGCTTACCATGGATAAATATGTGTTTCATTCAAATTTTCATGCTATAGAAATAAAATATGTGGATGTTATTCTTGGATATCCTTGTATGGAATCAATTGGTACAGTTAATATTAATGTGCAAAAGAAGTTTATGAATCTTTAGTATAAGAAAAAGAAAATCGCATAGCAAGATATGTCTTGTGGTAAACAAGAAGAGCCCAAGGGGCCAAATGAAGAATTCACTACAAAGAAATTAATTGGAGTAACTAGTGACATATTAAATGAAAATTCCAAGGTTGAATTAGAAGAACAAGTTATAGATGAACATGAAGAAAATCCCCGAGAAGGGAATAAAAAGTAAGAAAAAACTATGAAGCTCAATGACTCACAAGAACCCCATATTGAAAAGTCCCAACAAGGAGAACCAATAGTTAAGGTTGTTATATATCACCACCCACACCACCTAGAGAAACAACAATCATCAAGGAAAGGGGTTGAGCATCAACAAACTTATGGACCAACACAAAACTAAAAAGGCAACTAGTATAGAGGCACATGGAATCCTAACAACACTATATGGAGATATCATAGTAGCACAACTACCCCATGGCACCAAAGGAGCAAAAAAAATCAAGATTGAGGTGGCAAGGAAGCAGTTAGACCCCATGTTCAAATTTCACTAGAATGGATGGATTATTGTGCTTGGTACCAACCAGCTAGATTGCTTAGTCAATCATATTGTATGGATTCTTCCCATATTTTGAGGACAAAACATGCAAAGGGGGATAGAATGTAGTGTAACTAGGGGGTAATATGGGGTACCTAGGGAGGTGCCCAATGGGGAGTAATAATGGTTAGGTGGCTATGTATGGACGCTATTTCAAGTAAATAAGGCCCATGTAATAGTGTGAAAGCAATAAATGTAAGAATGATTACTATAAAGTTTTTCCTACTAGAAATTTCCTTATCTAGAATCTTCTTAGGAGGTAGATAGTATTGTATAAAGAAGTATAAGAAATGTAATGAGTATTGTGAAGAATATTGTAATTGTATCAAGTTTTTCTTGTGGATTGGTTTACTTCCTTAAGAAATAATTAATGGTGTTACCTTACATGAAGGATTTTCTCTACAAATCGTGTGTTAATTCTTTGATTATCTATTGTGTGGAACTATTATTCTTAAGTTAATATATATCTTTTATTTTCATATATGTTGAGTACACTACACTACTATGTAAAATATGAGGGATTACGTTAGTTCTTCTTAAATTATTGTATATAGTGTTGCATGCTGCTGCATGGAATTCTCATTGACTATTGTGTTAATGGGAGAAAAATCCACATTAAATCTACTTATAAATATTTCATGTTACATTATCATAAATCTAACTACATTTATTATTTACAAGGGAAAAATTGAATTCACGACACTAAACTCTCCTTTCCCAAGGTCTCTGGCCCATAGCTCCATGGTGGAATTTAAGCCTACAATGCAAGGTTGCGACAAAGTGTTTCTTATTATCCTTAGTGTTAGTGGAGGTTCAATCATTTGTTCAACTCTCTGCACTAGAAGGTCTACTACAGAGTTTGAATAGAGTGATTATTGTGCCTATTATGATCTGAATTATATTGAGAACATGAAGGAAGAGATATAACATGGAAACATATAAAGATATTGCAAGAAACACAATAATAAAATTAAACTCATATTCTATTAATGACCATTTGGAATACAAAAGATTGTAAAATGAAAAGCACACAAGCTAGCTAGAATGGTGGTAGCATATCCCTAAAGAGAGAGATGTGTCGGCTACACACATTCGCAAGAAACTCATTACAAAGAAGCCAAAAGTCCTTTTAACATAAAGAATCAATGAGAAAACCCTAAATATTCAAAATCCTAACCCCGGAATATGAAACACCAAAAGGTTTGTGGGCCCTGATGTGTTTAGTTGATACATCAACTTTCTGGGAGCGTAACTTTTGCATATGATCTTAATTTGGGGTGCTCGGTAGCCCATTGGAAAGGTCTATCCAAGAAGTACACATTCTGAATGGCCCAACATTTTCCTCTAGTTACATGTTGGTTGTTTTTGTGCCAAAACAAATGTTGTTTAGGGCCTCAAAACAACCCCGAAAGTTTGGGACCCAAAAAACTCTAGAAAAGCTGCCAAGATGTGGAACCATTCTGAATTAGTGGAATAGGTGGGTGGCCACCAGTATCCACCAAGACCAATCCTCCCCCCTTAGGAAGCAATGGTACCCATTACATCAAGTTCCTCCATAAGATGGGGAAACGTCTGTTGAATCTTACTCATGGTGATCCACTTGCCCTGGTGAAGAAGCTACCCTACTTTGATGGCCTGATAGAATTGGATGTTTTGTTGGTGAGTGCCCTTCATCTTGGTGTCCATGATCTGATCAAATATCGCATGTTCAATGCATTCATTATTTAGTTATGTAGGTCCAAGTGCTCGACCACTTCCGAAGTGTCCGGGAGAGGTGGAAAATATGGTCAAAGCAGTTCCATATTAAATATGGGGTGCAAGCCAATGAAAAGGGCAATAGTTAATTCAAAATAATTCTCACCCACAGCCTTCGTGATGGTGTAAGGCTCATATCAGAATGGGAAGAGCTTTTGATGGGGTCATGTGAGGCACTTTTTCTACAAATGCAACCATACCTTATCTCCCACCTAAACCTTGTGTGGTACCCAATGTTGATCATGATGCTACTTGTACTTGGCATTGGCTTTCTGCAAAATATCATGAAATTATTGTTGGATGTGTTCAACAAATTTGTCTACTCGATCAAACTTGGTCTGACCATGGGATTACTCTTCTTATGCAGCTATAATGGGCAGATCTTTGTCAATGGGGACCAATGGTTGGAACCCCAAGCACACCTGAAAAGGGTTGTGGCCAATAGATTCATGGAGGGATCTATTGTAACAATGTTGAACATAAGGAAGGCTATCATCCCATGTGCGTGGATGTTTGGAATTGTACATCCTTGGGATATGAAAAATCATCATGTTGACTACCTCTGTTTTTCCATCAGTATGTGGGTGGAAGAAGTCAATTTGGTCATCTTGGTGTCCATCACCGACCATAGGCTGGACCAGAGAGTACTTAGGAACCTATTGTATTGATCTGAAATAATGGCCTATGGGAGACCAAAATGAATCCAAAGACGTTCAAAGAAGGGCTTAGCAATGGCCTTGGTTATGATACTCTTCTTGCAATGTGCCAAAACTTCCATCTTAGAGAATTGATCAATGACCATGAAGACACAATCATTACCATGCTTGGTTGAAGGTAGACCATACATGTAATCCATGGAGATGGACTCCAAAGGCTTATCAGGAGTAGGTAGAGGGGTGCATAGCCCATATTTCTTGATGGTAGTTTTGGCAATGGCACAAGCAGTTCAAGACCTGATATACTTTCAGACATATTGTCGAAGCTTAGACAAATAAAAATACTTTTGCGGTACTACCATTATTTTTTCTACACCAAAGTGTAATTTCGCCTGACTATAATGAGCTTCCCAAATCAAATTTACATGCTTCCTTGAAGGAACACATATATAGATCAGATGACATGGAAGCCCATCGTGGAGATGAAAGTCTCAAACTAATTTTCCTGCACTCACTTTCTAATAGGTAGCAGCAAATTCAGTGTCATTGTTGTATAATTATGACCACCCAGAGATCTCTTGCCCACATGAGTTAAGAATGGTGGTTCGCGCCACAACTGGGGATTGACTGAGGAAGTTTGCAACATGGTTGGTGTTGTCCTTCTTGTACTTGATGTTCAAGTGGAATTGTTGGAGGTACGTGGACCACTTATAATAGTGGTCATTATGTAACTTTCCTTGTGTCTGCATGAATTATAGAGGCTTGTGATCAATGTGGATGATTTTTTCCTTTCCCAGAATGTAATGCTTCCACTATCGACATGCCTACACAATGGAGTACATCTTTTTGTCATAGGTGGGGTATTTGCGAACATAATCAGATAGTGTTTCACTATGATAGGCCATTGATTTCCCATGTTAAGTGAGGACTACACCGACAGCATAATATGACGCATCTGTCTCAATCTCAAATGGTTGTTGCAATTCTAGGAGAATAAGGATCAATGTTGATCAAAGGCAGAATTTCAAATTCTCAAATTCTTTCTGTTGTGACGTGGCCCAAAAAACCTTGGCCTTGGCTTCACCCTTGGTCACCTGGCTTAGGGCCTAAGCGATATGAGAGAACTCCAACACAAACTTGCGGTAGAAGTTAATGAGGCCCAAGAAGATATGGATCTCAAGCAGTGTGTTTGAAGATGTCCAATCATTGATGACTTGGATCTTGCTTGGATCCAAATGCACACCCTTCTCATCCATGATGTATCCCAAATATTAAATTTTCTGCATGCCGAAGGAACTGTCGGCCAATTCTATTGTTTGGGAATTTTGTTACATTTATTGATCAACCCAAGTAAGTAAACTTATGAAGTGTACGGAAAAATATATGCTAGGAATTAGTTTCCAATTCTATTAAAGGAAATATTATTTTTTGAAAACATTCTAATCTATTTCAATATAATCATGGTTCTGAAACACTTTTAGATCCTCGTTTCCATGTAGGTAATTATATTGATTTTTAACAACAAACTTCTCAAATGTGATCGTTTGTAGCTTTTAAAGGTTAATTACTATTCAATCGGAAGATCTTTGTGATCAACCTACATGATATTGACACACCAAAAGAAATCAAAATCCACACTACTCAAATTGAAATTCATTCAAAACACGCTGCAAATAAATCTAAGTGATCACTTTTGCTAATTCTTTAACTCTAAATTCTATTGAAATGCAGAAAAAAGTGGCAAGTCTATCACCTTCCGATCTTCAATATATAGAATCTTGACATCCAAGGACCATTACAAAATTTACCATTCCGGTTTTGTAATCCAACTATTCAATTGAATGATTCCAATGACAACTTATCATTGAGTATTAAAACTAAAATTGAAAGCATTGCGGAAATAAAGACACGCAACTAAATTAAAATGATAGAAAAGAAAAGTAAAACAACAAATATCCTCACACTGGGGGCCCTCCTGTTTTGGTGATCATTGTTGGTGAAGCCTTATGAACTTAACTAATCAACCAAGATGAGCTTGAACACATCCAATACCGAAAAGAGTCTTTATACCAGTAATTAAAACAGAGTTTCCATAATCAAGATGAAGATATATCATATATGAGGATCAATCACTGTCTATGGATCATATATTTAAAACATGGGGTGTGAACAGGTTGAAACCAATCCTTGGTTCTTTAGGATCAGATCTTAACAGAAAATATAATTTGGATTTTTCTAGAAAACGGCCAGAACACGAATTCTAGGAAAATATGTATTAGGAAATTGTCTTTATCGCCCAAACCGTTCACAATTTTGGGAAATATCTCTCCTGGAAGCTAAATGGGCTTGATACACACAAAACCCATATACATGATTTGTGAGATTATTCTTCATCGGTGTTCAATCAAGCCTGCAAAATCACTGCTTGAAAACTGACGAAAATTTGTACATGTTTGATTGTAGCGTTGACCACTTTGTTGTGATGACATGGATGATCCTGGGTTAACTCTGTTAGAGGGAAATACTTGTGACTTACTTTTTCCACATCCTCCAACTCACACTTTTTCCAAACCATGTATGCAACCATATGAACCTACAAATTGGCTGCAGAATTAGATATTGGCTGCAGAATAGTCTTGTTTCTACAGCTTAGCATTTTTAGACTGCTTTTACAAAA
Source organism: Picea mariana (assembly GCA_032191745.1). Taxonomy (NCBI): domain Eukaryota; kingdom Viridiplantae; phylum Streptophyta; class Pinopsida; order Pinales; family Pinaceae; genus Picea; species Picea mariana. The sequence goes on from JASDQU010370365.1 coordinate 18,687, forward strand.
AGAACAAATACAAATATAGAAAGAAATGGAATTTTACCTGGTTCATCCTTCGTAGCTCTTAAAACATGATTGCATTCAAAAATTATGGAAATGGAGGAAATGTGACAGGTATTTATGATTGAAATGGGAAGGATAGGTAACAAAAAGTGATGACAAAAAGAGTTATTTCGTGGGTTCAACATTCCCTCATACCAAATATTTTGCATGTCCTCATGCAATGACAAAATTCCAAAAAAATATTCCTTATTACTCCATGGCCTTTGAAGCTCAGATATGAATCTTTTGGTTTTTTTTTCATGTCACTGCCTATTTAGGTTTCCCCATCAAAATCTTAGCTTTTAAGTTTCTGACCTTTGCTCTCAATCTATTGTTGGTCTCCTTGAGTTTTGAATTCTTTTTATTCCTTTTTTCTATCTTTTCCAACATTTTCTATTTTTACTCTTTCAAAGTTTGATTTTCCTGTTTAATGTAACTTTCCAAGACCTATAATTCCTTGATTTCTTCCTTCAATCTGTCTATCATACTTGTTTCTTCATTTTCTTGAAAAAAAAGATATTGGACTATGAACAAGAAATGGTACCTGATCATAAACATTTGCATGTGCAGAAATATTTGTTGAGTCTTTTTCTTCTAGATGCTTGATATAATCATATCCTTCATGTTGTGACATATCAATTTATGGGCTGTCAATTTTTATCTTCTGACGTGCAACAATTTTTTTTGTTTCTATCTATTGTTTTTCACATGGATAGTTGTATCTTGTATGCCATCATCTTCTTTTTCAGAGTCAACATTTTCAATTTTTGGTCGCTCTAAGATTTTAACACTTTGTCCTTTCAATTCCTTGGCCATACTACTTTGTTGGTACCTTATTTAATATGCTCTATAGCTTAGGATTCAAAATCCTATCCACATATCTTGTATCCTCGTTGCTAGATTTGATTTCAAAATTTGAATGTTTTGCCTCTAAAACCCTAATTGTACCTCTCTTTCGTTTTGAACCTCGGACCTCTATCTCCTCTGGGCCATCCTTATAATGATTTATAGTGGCCATTTTCTTCAGACTATCGAGTAAAAAATAGGGCAAATTTATTGTATAACCCTTGAAATGCATCAGTAGACGGAAGTGGTAAAAGAATACCAAACCATACCTGAGAATCGACTCCATCGAAAGAAATCACAAATGCCTTCGTTACCTCGTTGTCAAACTCCTGAAATTTTTTTTAAAATAGCATCCATCCTACTTTCTCAAACTTCTTTCTACACTTTGGATAGGCATCGAAAAACTTGATTCCAGTGGGTTCATGTCTAACTATAGGCCCCATTACAAAAACTCGGTATCAAAAAATTGACCCTCGAAACAACTCTTTTGTCACAGAGTGCAGGTAAATATGGAAGAAAACAAAGTAAAGGAATGTGATAATGGGAGAGTGAAGGAATGAAATCATGTGAATGAACTCAGGAATTGGTGCAAGTGACAGAATAATCAGTGAAGTAATAATGAACATTTTGATAGGAAATAATGAAGTTATTCATGTTGATTTTTCACACCAGTTTGAATTATTGCAACTCAAGTGGGTAAATCGTGTGAGATTTCGAAAATTGACATATGCAATCATGAATTATCATGGATTTAAGTTTTGGATTATCCAAGGGTTATGTTCATACTTTCAATATTCTAAAAATTCTTAGTGTAAAAACAATCTAAAATTACCTTTGATATACCTGTAATTCTGAATTACCATTTCTAAGACTGGAGTTGAGGCAAATAAATGCAGGATATGATTCTGCAACTTGTAGATTTGCAATGAAGTATGGAACTGAAGACTAAGATTTCTCATGTTGATGGGGAGACTGATGAAGTTGATGATGCCGATAAGGTTGTTGCTTGAAATGAATTTCATGACATTTTGCATGAAATTCATATTATCGTTTTGATCTTGTTGCTATGGTGATAGGTTCAAATGAGTTGTTGGAGTTAATTATTGTTGTGCATTCTAGAAATTTGTTGAAAAGTGTTGATGAAAAAGTATTGATGTTGTTGATGAAGATGTTGATGTTGATGATGTCTTCTGAAAATGGTGCAATTTGATCTTTTATTCATGCTTGAAGACTTGTACGAATTCTGAAAATGTTGGAAGTCTTGGCTAAGAGGTGGATGATCATATGTTCATGATTTGAAACCATCTCCAAGTCATGTTCTCATCTTGGGATGCATGCAACCATTCAAAACTTCAAATCAACTACATAAAGTTAGTTGTAACTGTTAATAAAAATTATGGTAATCTTTATTAAATCATATTTAAAACATGCTTATATCTTTTTTATCATGCACTTTTTTGGAAACCAGCCTGCATTGTACTCAATTTTTTATATTCTCCTCAAAACCCATATCTCAGAATTTTTCAATCCATCTTCATCAATTTTGAAATGACGTGGAAAAACGACCTCTACAAATTGTCACCTACAAAAATTCTATAGTTAGTCGAGTTACAGAAACTTTGAAAAGTATTGAATCTGCCACATCCTCAAGAAACAAGTTATGAAAAGACAACATATATTCTGAGCAACCATCAAAACATGAGAATTCAACCACTTCTAATATGTGTATGCCTTATGAAGTTCATATGAGTGAACGTGGGTAATGATGTGTGTGAATATGTATAGTGCATAGTCTTCAATCTTGCATATGTAATGATTTCTTGCCTACTTGCCTCTTTGCTTTTTAATTCCTCCTTTCCTTTCAGAACCCTTATTCTATATACATTTTTTCTAATTTACATTTTTCTTCGATTTTTTTCTATTTATCATTTTTTTCTTTGGCGATCGGGAGAAAACAAGGTATAGGTCTACAATCTAATGAGATCAGACCACAAGTTTATGGTTTCTCTTGTTCTTTGAGATATGCTTCTTTGTGCAAAGTGGGAAGACTTAGGAACTCAACATATTTTTTGTAAGAAGTAGGATACTTGAATGGGAAAGTTTATTTTTCCTTCAGTTCTTCAAAATTTGTCAAGGTCAGGGTAGTTAATGATGATGGAAGGGCAGTAAGATTAAGAATGGGTATGAAATATGATGATGGAATCAATGGAGTATGAAAAGGTAAGAAAATATTCTATGAAAGGAGTGTCAAACTTCAAAGGCTTATGTGCATGAATTCCATGTAATATTACTACTTAGATACAGAAATCACTTACCCAACTTTACCTCTTTTGGATGTTTGATGACCTGAGAGATGACCAATGAATTCATGGTTTCATGTTGAAGATCAAATGAAAGAGTGCATGATGTAAGGCTGAAATAAATTTGTTGACTCGTCTCCATTGCTTTCTAAAATTGTGTTGGGATTTTATTGCTCATTTCCACTTGGCATGTGGTTGACCGGGCCAAAACAAGTATGTTGAGGATTGTTTGAAGGAGATCTGGATAAAGTGAAATCCATCTGCATTTAGAACCAGAAAAGGACATTGATAACTCAATGCTCTCTCTCCCCCACACCGAGGATGATGCATGTCTTCATGCATCCTTCTAAGATCTTATATTCGAGTCATGAATGAAAAGGATTATCAAAAGATTGAAGTGTTGTGGGAATTATCCATGCTAATCATGTTGAATGGTTGCAATTCGAAAATGCAAACTGAAATCAAATACACATAAGTTGATGTTGGAGATTGATTCTGCTACAGAGATACATCCATTGAAAATGATATATTTGTTGAGTTCAAAGTGAACTCTGTTTTGATAATCACATTTGTTAGATGTAACAAATATTGATGGAACCAATGCCAAATAACAATCATGAATACTACTAGAGGGCGCCAGAAACTATGCTACAGGGAAAGGTACTGCAACAAGAATGGCATTCCCTTTTTATTTGCAAAAATGTGGAAAAAGACTACAAATGTTGATACCATTAAACCATATAGTCTTCATCAAAACTTGAATCCATAGTACAATTCTTACCATGTGAATGGATGTGCTAAAGTCGAGCATGGAAAGAAATCATTGGATTACCGGCCATTAATGTATGTCGTTAACCAATGTGAGATCACTCACCATTGATGTCAATGAGTGTCAAGGTACCCTTAATGCATCCTGTCAGGAACAAATGAATGTGTTGATGTTGAGTAACCTATAGGATCTGATAGTCAGGAGGCATTAATGCTTCTCCACTGCTATTAGCAAGGAATCCTGGCATTGGGGCATACAAGTTCCAAGACATTATAAATATCTATTGATCTTGATCTCAAATAGAGTGTTTAATTCGATGGGACAAGACCTACTGGAAGGAATGCCTTAAGGGATCCCACATCATCTAGTACGAGCATAGAAAAAAAATGATTTGAAGAACCATAATACAATATTGAACCAACATGCAGAAGTTATTGAGAATTTTTACCGTTAGTTGCCTGGTTTTCAAGCAAAACTCATGTCTAGTTGCGCCAGTAAACTGGTTTTCACAATTGGACTTATTATTATCTTTACTATTTTGTTTTTTATTTATTCTTCTACCCTACCCTACTTTTCTTGAAAAAGAAAATCTCTTTCAAGTATAGGAATACTTCCAATGGAGCCATGTGCGCAACAGGATCTCGAGTAAACTCATATCCAAATTCAAAAAATATACCTTTATCGATGCCACGATATGAGAAACCAGTTGATCTATTTGATTTGTTGCCAAGAAATGTTGAAGAGTGAATTAGTTCTTTGGCCTGATGACTACCTGGAACCATCCTTCAATGTAGTCATTGTTCTCTTGGTTTTGTATGTCCTCCTTTGTCACACCTTGAAGATCTTCTAATATTTGTTGATTGGTCTCTTGAATGCATAGATGATCTGTGAATAGGCATGTTATAGATCCCTCAATCTCAAGTTCTAATGATTACTCTCCATCAAATTCGGTCCATGATTCTTTGGTCTCCTCTTGTTGTTGTTCATAGAATTTTTCCTCTTTTAGTACTTCTTGGAGTGCAAATATATTCTTGACTACTGCCAATATTTGATCTTCCTAAGAGGTAGAGATCCCATCTGTTGCTAGGATTTGAGAAAGTTCTTGGAGTAACATTCTACTTTACTCAACAGGTTCTTGAACATTTGTTAAATTCTCCCGGTTGTTTTAGAGATCCTGCTCACAAAAGGATTAGTGTATGGGGGCTCTTACAACACCCAAAAATAATTGAAATTAACTAAAATAAAAGCACACTACTTTTTGAATGAAACACACTATATCTTGATTACCTCATGCTACTAAGACCCTGCTGTAACCAGGTTATCATTTGACATGAGCTAGTATTTACATGCATTCTACCTATATGCATCTAAAATGAGAAACCAATTCCCTTTGTACACTTCCCCGACAACGACGGAAAAAATGTAGGTCAATTCTATTGTTTGAGAATTATATTACATTTATTCATCAACCCAAGTAATCTTATGAAGTGTACGGAAAAATATATGCTAGGACTTAGTTTCCAATTCTATTAAAGGGAATATTATTTTGTGAAAAAAATTATAATCTATTTCAATATAATCATGGTTCTGAAACACTTTTAGATCCTCTTTGCCATGTAGGCAATTACACTGATTTTTAACAATAAACTTCTCAAATGTGATCACTTTTAGATTTTAAAGGTTAATTCCTATTCAATCAGAAGATTTGTGTGATCAGCGGACATCATATTGACACACCAAAAGCAATCAAAATCCACACTGCTCAAATTGAAATTCATTCAAAACATGTTCCAAATAAATCTAAGTGATCACTTTTGCTAATTCTTTAACTCTGAATTCTATTGAAATGAAAAACACACTGGTAAGTTTATAACTTTCCGATCTTCAATCTATAGAATCTTGACCTGCAAAGACCATTACAAAATTTACCATTCTGGTTTTGTAATCTAGCTATTCAATTGAATGATTCCAATGACAACTTATCACTGAGTATTAAAACTGAAATTGAAAGCATTGTAGAAATAAAGACTCACAATTGAATTAAAATGATATAAAACTAAAGTAAAACAACGAATCTCCTCACACAAGGGACCCTCCTGGTTTGATGATCCTCCTCACACAAGGGGCCCTCCTGGTTTGATGATCCTCCTCACACAAGGGGCCCTCCTAATTTGATGATCGTTGTTGGTGAAGCCTTATTAACTTAACTAAATAATCAACATGAGCTTTAACACATCCAATACCGAACATAGTCTTTATACCAGTAATTAAAACAGAGTTTTCATAATGAAGATGAATATATATATATATATATGGTTTCATGTCACTAACAAATTTGAAATAATTCATTTTATAATTGTAATATGAGTGATCCTCATGGTCAATTTTCTATATGTCATTAACAGGGTTGAAAGTATTCAAATTGTTATCTGTCATTAACGAGGTTGAAAGCATTCATTTTCTAATTGTGATATTTTGTAATTTTGTGTTGCATTTATTCAAGGTCTGGAAAAGTACAAAGTAAGACTACAAGTTGTAATAGAATAGAATACACACCCCTTATTTTCATATTCATACTTCATCTCTTGGAGAAGATGAGGAGAGCCACGTCTGCAATGCACATATTTCCCCTCAAATCTTTTTGTCCATGTACAATTCTCTCTAGTCGATGGCGTAAGAGCTGGAGAACGTAAGAGATAGAGATGGTGTTCTATGAAGCTCAGGTTGGGGGATCAAACAATGACGGATGCCATAGTTTTAGATCAAACTGGCCAGGAAATATTGAAAGGCCAGAAATATTGTTTGCAGAAGGGGATAAAAAGGAAGAAGATAATGGAGCAGAAGGGGAGAAAATGGCAGAAGATAATAGAGCAAAGTGAACATCCCTTCCTTTCTCTGCAACATGATGGAATAGGATTTAACACAAACCAACTGAGGACCAGATAGACCTCCTTACTTATTCCAATCTTGCTTGTGAAATAAAATGCTTCAGGGATGGTTATCACCCTTGCCCCAAACTGTCTAGTCTAAAAATGAATTTGTTCCTCTTTATGCATGTACAAATCTCTTCCTCTCTCCTTTATAGTATGACCATTGTAGAAATCTGCTTGATGCATGTTTGTCTTGAGAAGTAGCAAGAGTAGGTAACTCAAGGTCAGTAACCTCAACGTTCCCCATGAGATGTTAGGGGATGTTGATGAGGTGGGTAACCCAACCCGACGAGACCTTCCTCACAAGATGTTAATAAGAACATATACGCTATGAGTTGAACCAAAACAAAGAAAGCGATCTGGAATTTGTCTCTCGACGCCCACTAATAAGTTTTTCATAAATGCATATATTATTTGATCTGCAGAAAACACATGCCCTGTGAGTTGTTATGCTCCCCCCTCCCTGGAGTTATTATTTTTGAGCTCTTATTGCAATTTCCTAAGGCTCTATATTGTCACTTTAATAACCCTTAAACAAAGGATTTTAGCTTCTTTTGTTAAACACATAGATGAGGTTCGCTCTATCACCTGGCTCTATCACCTGGCTCGGTGTCCTTTGGATTTACTCCTTCCTTAGCTGCTTTTGCAAACTTTCATCAAACCAACAAAGGTGATTTTGCAAACTTTCATCGAAGCAACAAAATTTCAACACTGGGTCGAACCCTTGACCTGGTTGGGCACGTCCAAGAGTGTGTGGAAACCCTGGCACATGCTAACAAACAAATGACAAAAGATAGATGAATGTGCCAACGGACAGATGACAAAAGATAAATGGAAAACATGCATTTTCGAAAAGGTGGATTGGTATATGGTCAATCCATCAATATGTCCTCGTTGCAGTGTCTCCAAGTATTTAAATATGAAGGCACGAAATCCAAAATTATATAAAAAAAAAATAGTTATAATAGTTATATATTTCTTTTAATTTATAAAATTTATATTATTATGAACATTAAATAATGATATCTCAATATTTCCATGGTCACATTACAAACTAAGATGGTGGTCTTTTTACAAACATAAATTATCCCTCAAATGTAAGAGAAGAGGAATAACCATTACACCAGACGAATAAGAATGTTGTAAATTATATTAATATGTTTTACACAGTGAATGTTATGATATATAATTTATTTTGAAATACTTACACTTTATATTATATAATTAGATTTTTTTCATTATATATATTAAAATTATTAAATTTTATTAAAATTTATTGATAATGATAATGATGATAATTATTTTAAGAAAGTAAAAGATTACTTTAATTTATTTAAAATTATATTTATATACTAAAAAACATAAAAAGTTTCAAATATTGTAATATTTTAAAATAATTTAAATATTATAAATTATTTTAAATTATATATATATATATATATATATATAATGTCTTCGAGGTGTAGGATAGTCGGTGATGGAGTGTGTTGTTAAGCCACTCCGTGTTATTAAAGTCATCGGTTTGAAACCTGCAGTGCGATCCCCGGGTGATTTTGACGACTTAGATGCCCCTGAGTCGCGATTTCTCAAGCCACAAGTTTGAATCACGATTTCACAGATTAATAATGTTTTTTTAATTAAAAAAATATTATCAAGTAAATAATAAAAATTAAAATTAAATACAAACTAAGTTAATCAACTCAATGGAAAATGACCAAAATGTACATCCCGCCGAATTGGTCTGTCGATGATTAGAACCAGCTCCATCACTATGCAACATAAAGGAGAAACGCCTCGCCGGGGATTCGGATCGGATAGGTGCACATCACGGTGTAGTCCGAATGATGTGATGTGCTCTACCTCATCCCGTGAAGGGATCGAGAAGGTTGGGAGATCCGGGCGCTTCAACCAACCCCAATAGAAGCATGTCATGTGGTAATAGTTGGAGAACGAGCAACTAATATGCTGTTTCCCCGAATTCCAACCCAAAGTAAGTGTTATAAAGTCAATTTCACCAAAACCACTGAGTGAAATAAAGTCAATTTCAACTAAACCACTAAGTGAAATAAAGGAAGACAAGAAGATATAATATAGATTTATAGAATGATGAAAGTAATTTGATATGTAAATGAAAATATCATAAGACTTTTAAAGATATAATATAGATTTATAGAATGATGAAAGTAATTTGATTTGTAAATGTAAATATCATAAGATGTATAAGAAGAATTTTTGAATTTTTTATACAAGATAAAATAAGATATAATTAAATAAAAGAGATAAACCATCTAACTTTAATATATAGTTGGTTTTCAAATTAATTTATAAAAACTTTAAGGATGCAAAGGTATATATGTACTTGTTTTTAATCATTAAACCTAAATAGGAAATGTACAATCTAACTCTAATATATAATTGCTTTGGAAATTGTATTTACAAAATCTTATGTATTGTTAAGTTTTTGTTTTATTTTCAAATTTTAGCAAGTTGAGAAAGAATTTGTTTCATACAATTAAATAATTAATTAAGTAATGAAAAATAATTAAATTAAATTTGATATATATATTTAATGTTTATAAAAATTGATAGGTTAGTTTGAGCAATTAAGTGTTGTGAATTATAAGTAGGAGGTTATAGATTCATGTCCCTCGACTAGTTACCTTTGTCAATATTGTGGATTTACTCAATGTCCTTATAGAGTTAGGTATGTTTTTCAAATACAATCAGTTAATTTATCTATAACACATGTAGATGTCATAGAAAATTTAAATTTTTAAAAATATCTAACCATAATAATAGAAAAATATGAAAAAATAATAATAATAATACTTATAAAAGTATAAACTTGCATTTTAATTGCAAATTTTGTAAGCATTTAATGAGTTATATCTATTTTTTTTGTTCTCTCTCAATGCTTATTAAAATAGAAGTTAAAATGGATCTATGTACTTAACTATATAGTTAAATCCAAATATGAAGTAAAATTGCTTGTGATTAACTATAAATCCAAATATGAAGTAAAATTGCTTGTGATTAACTATAAATTTAAATATGAAGTAAAATTGCTTGTGATTAGTAGATTATTATTTACTCTAAATCAAAAGTTGTGAAATGAATACTTATAAAACAATATAAAATAAGCAAAGTTGTGAAATGGATACTTATAAAACAATATAAAATAAAACAATAATACTTATAAAACAATAATAAAATAAACAAGTATACACATGCATTTTATGTAAATTTTTAAGCATTTAATGAATTATATCTATTTCTTTTATTCCCTCTAAGTGTTTATTAGAATAGGGGTTAAAATGGATCTATGTACTTAACTATAAATATAAATATAAAATAAAATTGTTTATGATTAGTAAATTGTTATTTACTCTAAATCAAAATTTGTGAAATAAATACTTATGTAATGGATTAAAACATAGTAAAATTAATAATTGTTTATGATTAGTAAATTGTTATTTACTGTAAATCAAAAGTTGTGAAATAGATATCCATATAATGGGTTAAAACATAGTAAAACTAATAATCGCTTATGATTAGTAAATTGTTATTTACTCTAAATCAAAAGTTGTGAAATAGATATTCATGTAATGGGTTCAAACATAGTAAAACTAATACCTCATACTAATATTTTCTCTCAGTGCTTATTAGAATAGGGATTAAAATGGATCTATGTACTTAACTATAAATCCAAATATAAAATAAAATTGCTTGTGATTAGTAAATTATTATTTACTCTAAATCAAAAGTTGTGAAATAGATACTCATGTAATGGGTTCAAATCTTTTTTTCAACAGAAAAATTGCTCTTTATATTAGGAAATATAAAAGGTACACATTACATTAACGTCATAGTTCTTGCTTTCTTTGCTAGTCATCATTCTTTACATATACAAAACAGAACCTTACATAGATAAGAATTATTGTCAGAGACTCTATACTTAGTGGTTGCAAAAACAACTTTACATTAATGGTTGAGAAAGGAGTATATCCCCGGGATCTCATAGAAGGAATATATCCAACTAAACTCCAAAAAGAGACTATGCTACGATAAAAAGATGGAAGTTTTCCTCAAAGAAACTCCAAATATTTAAAAGACCAAAAAAATATAGCTAAGGAGTTAATAGAGCTTGAAACAGTGAGGGGGTCCTTCATTTCCATATACCCAGCAGTTGTAATTGATCTTTCCTTCTGTCTTCGTCGGTGTTTTCTTCGAAAGGGAATATGCTTCCATGTTTAGCTCCATGTAGACATGAGTATAATGAATCTCTCTAAAAAAGTTCTTAAGCTTATTTATTCTATCCATCCATCCCATCAAAGAAGAAATATGTAACTTGCCTTTATCCCTCAACCACTCTATAATAATCTTTGAATCTCCAATTACCTAGATAACTTCTATATTCAGTCGCACTGCTAGGATAAGAGTCGCTCACGCTCCAAGCAATTCTACCCTGGTGTTTGTCCCAAAGCCATAGTTGAAAGTCCACTTGTAGACCATATTTGCGCTAGTCTTTATCACTCCCCCTGCCCCTCATATATGATCAATTAGATCCGCAGCTCCATCGAACCAACTCACTATGGGAGATAAGAAACGTGGATTCTTGAGTGAGAGAAGAGGAGTCTTCTTCATAATAGTCCCAGACGGAAGGTAAGCTTTTGACTTTACACACTAGAGAAAGAAAAGAAGGTTTGCTTCCTTCAAATATAGCTTTGTTCCGCTCCAACTAGACGAACCAGCAAAGTATGGAAGGCAACGTGATGTACACAGTTTCTTTTTTAACCCATATTTCATAACACTCAATTAAAGAATTGCCTTCCCAAACAGTTCAAAAGTTTAGCTCTTTTTTTATCCTGAACCAAACCTCTTGACAGAAGCTACAAGAAACAAATAGGTGATACACATATTCAACATCTTTGGAACACAAGTGATAGCGATTAGGTCCTTGCCAACCCTTTTTTTGCAAAGTGTCCCAAGTGAGAATTTTGTTCTCAATGGATAACCAAGTGAATAATTTTATCTTTTGTGAGAAAACCCACTTCCACAAATGTCTCCTCCAAACCCCAATAACATGCACCCACCTCTTCTTTGCGAGAGCCAAATATAATTTCTTTACAGACAGGCATTCAGATCTGTCTCCCCCAATCCAAATGAGTGTGTCTTCTTGATTCTGCAACTACACATCCGCTCCACTAAGTGCCCTACAAAATGCATCCCATTCCACTACCAAGTTCCCCCTCGGACCAATCTCCTCACTCGTTTTCCAGTGATCCGAAAGATATCCTAGTCTCCTTTCTCCCAAAGCTTGGTAGAGATAGACCACATGGTTTCTTTTCAGTTCAGATAAAAGATGGCGAGATAAAAAGGAGGAACACCCCAGTTCCAGAATGTTATCCAACCCAATAAGTATTGAGTGTCCCGAACCCGGCCTCCAGCTCAACCAATGGGTTAACAAGTGCAAGGACTTCAGAAGGTTCTTCCAAGTCTGAGAGGTCGACGGAGCTATGGATGGGGTCGAACTTAGCCAGGTGACAACAAAGCTATGGGGAATGTATTTATATTTAATGACCTTATTCCATACTCCTTCCTTCATCAAGACACGCCACAAAGAGTTTTCCTCCAAGGAATAATTGAAAAGATAAACATTTCTAATCCCCGAGCCTCCCAGAATTTTTGTTCTTGCAATGACTTCCCAGCTACAAAGATGAAAGTGTTTTTTCCCCTCATCGCCCAACCAAAGAAAATAGAATGTAAGTTTCCTTATTTTTTCCAAAATGGAGGTTGGGATGGCCGCCAATTCCATCCAGTACACAGGTTGTCCTTCAAGAACAGATTTAACCAATGTAAAACGGCCCCCCAACGATAGTCATCTATTACACTACATCCCAATCCTATCTTCTATCTTTGTGAGGAGCCATCTCCAATCAATCGATTTATAAGCATCTACCTTTGAGAAGTAGCCAAGATATTGAAAACCGTTTACAAGTTCCTTAAAACTGTGAGGAAAAAATTATTTTAAAGTTTCTAACGTCTCTTCGTGGATTCTAGCATAGTAAAAAATAGACTTTGACCAATTAATCATTAGTCTGGAGGCTCTACAGAAAATCATTAAAATATTTTTAATCTCTAGCCACTCATCAATAGAAGATTTTGACATGATTAACACATCGTCCACAAAGAACAAATGTAGAATATTGACTAACCTGGAGACCTTTACACCAAATAACTTCCTTTTGGCCTTTCTATGATAAGAATGAATAATAAGGGTGATAAGGGACAACCCTGTCTAAGCCCTTTGCTGCTCTGAAACATTTGAGAGGTCTCCCCGTTTATCAAGACTGCAAAATTTGCATTGATCATGCAACTTAAGATCCAATTTGTAAAAGGTATACCGAAGCCCGATTTAATTAGAGACATATGAAGAAAATCCCAGTTGGTGCAGTCATAAGCTTTCTTAAGATCCAACTTTAAAATCATGGCTTTTTATTTTGTTACCTTAATGTTGTGCAAGCATTCTTGTGTTGTTCCTATAGCATCCAATATCTGTCTACCTTTTAGAAATCCCAATTTTTCCTCCGACAGTGAGCGAGAGAGAATATGCTTAATCCTATTTGAAATTACCTTTGAAATCAACTTGTAACAAAGATTACACAAAGCGATTGGTCTGTAATCCTTGAAAGTCATGGGATTATTTAATTTAGGAATAAGAATCAGAAAAGTCGCATTTAAAGACTTGTTCACTGAGCCACGAGTTCTAGAATCCTCCACCATTTCTAACAAATCATCTCCTACTAAGTCAAAAAAATGGATAAAAAACTCAACAGTCCACCCGTCGGGCCCCGAACTCTTGTCTTTGGCAAAAGCCTTGAGAACCTCCCAAATTTCCACCTTCGTGCACGAGCCGTCTAAAAACACTGCATCATATTCCTTCACAATACAGTCAAAAAGGCCCGCAGTATCCACTTCTCATTAATACCCACTAGATCAGATTCCTCATAAAAACTTTTAAAATAATTAACCGCTTCTTTTTTTATATCTACCTGACCGGCATGAAGCTCTCCACTCTCATCCCTAACCTCCCAAATGTGATTCATGTTTCTCTGGAAACTTGCAAATCTATGAAATAATTTTGTGTTCTTATCTCCACTCTTTAACCACACGGCCCGACTTTTTAGTCACCACTTCTCTTCTTCTGCTTGTAGAATTTTGTCACAATCTGCCTCCAAAAGTTTTATTTGAATTTCCCTACCACTGTTAATAGTCTCCTAAGCCGATTTCGTAAATAAAACTTTCAACTGTCCCTCTAAATGGACAAGCGTTTATTCTTGTTTTCTTTTCAAATCTTTTTCCCATGCTTTTATATGAATCTTTAAAACCTTCAGCTTATTGACAAATCTTTGTTATGCATCCCTTTCGACACTTAAAGTAGGATCCTTCCATACTTCATTCACTAATGTTATCACTTCTTCTTCATATAACCAAGTAACATTGAACTTGAAAGGATACGTCGTCGGGAGTGTGAGGCGATCAAGTCTTAAAAGAACAGGTGTGTGGTCCGAAAAGTATGGGAAATCCACCCACGATTTATACCTGCTAACTCCCGCAATGAGATCTTCAACTACCAAGAAACGGTCCAGACTTTTAGATATACTCGTGGTGCCCCTTCTGCCATTTCTTCACGTCAGCACCAAAACATCTGAAGCAATGTCTACCAATCCAGAATCAATAAACAAATCTTTAAAAAAAGTTGACAAGGGGTCCAAATGTGTTGTATCTCCCCATAGCTCCCCAGCATCATAGGTAAGATTCAAGTCACCAGCTAAAATCAGGTTTCGGTGAGCCAAAAGACCCTTGTCTGCTACCTTTTCCCAAAATAATTTTCTATCCACACAGGGTCTGTACACATTAAGCAAAGATATCAGCATGTTTAGCTCCAAACAAGTACATGTTAAAAGGATACCACCACAGCACAAAAAAAGGAAAATGTCAAACATTTTTGGATCCCAAGTTACTAATAATCTCCCCTAAGTACCTACAGCACTTACAGCACATGAGAGCCAGGTAGGACGAAAAGTATTCATAAAGGTCTGAGTCTTAAAATCCTCTACCATAGTTTCTTGCAAAAAAATAATGTCTGGTGTAGTCCTCCGAAGAAGTCTTCGAAGGGAGGCAGATTTCAGGATCCCCCCCACTCCTCTAACGTTTAAAGAGAGCAATATCATGATTTTTCTCTCGTCGGGGCTTTCATGCCTCTAAGCGCCCCATTTTCTACAATGATAGGTAAGTGTGACTCATCAGGTAACAAATCAAGTTTTTCTTTACTTTTCCTACTCCGGGTTTTTATTAGAGAAATCTCCAATCCCAGCCCCTTTAACCAAGTGTATTCCTTCCCAAGATTCACCCCCTTGGGCCCCGAGTAACCAAAACCTCATGTTGAATCCGTCCTGTGGAGAATTGTCCTCCCTTGGAAAGTTGGTAATTGTATCGATGAAAGAGCCTCTCTATAGGAGGGTACAAGGGTCTCAAGCACATCCCCCAAGGTACTATCCCCCAAATCAGATTCCCTAAAACTCGGGTTTACATCAATGTCAAATGGACCGTGAAGGCAGACAGGATCCCCTCTCGGAGTTCCCAGTCCACCAGACGATACACAGGTCAAGAATTTATCAACCTTCTCTAAGTCAAGAGGAAGGTTGCTTTCACCCCGAGCGTCATCAAAGACCACAAGTCTAGGACTCCCCCCTTCCAGAAGATTAGAGTTAGGGGCTGAATTGGTAATTCTCGTCGGAGCTGTTGTAGGAAAATCTTCCTGCGGACAGGTAGATTGCCTCAAAGAGCTAGACCCTAACTCTAAGACAGAAAGTGCTTAACGTGGACACTGACTTCCTTTCAGATCTACACAAACTAATATATGAGAAGGAAGGATGATAGAGGTACTTTTTAATCGACGTTTGTCCCTGCACGCTCCAAATCGAACTCTGAACTCTCGCTCCTCGCTGAGTCCTGTAGACAAACAAAGGACGACCACTTCCTACTCTATCGATATTAGCTTGAAAACAAATCTATCTATCAACGATAAGTTCATGTGAAATCAGACACGAACTAGAAAGAAACAGGCCAAGCGTGTCATATTAATGAGAATAACGATAGCAGTACTTACTATTACACATCAAAAATACTCACTTTGATAGTGTCGCAAGTGTCGCATTTTGTCCCGGGGGTGTCTGATCTTACAACAGAAAGTGCTTAATGTGGACACTGACTTCCTTTCATATCTACACAAACTAATATATGAGAAGGAAGGATGATAGAGGTACCTTTTAATCGACGTTTGTCCCTGCACGCTCCAAATCAAACTTCGAACTCTCACTCCTTGCTGAGTCATGTAGACAAACAAAGGACGACCAATTCCTACTCTATTGATATTAGCTTGAAAACAAATCTATCTATCAACGATAAGTTCATGTGAAATCAGACACGAACTAGAAAGAAACAGGCCAAGCATGTCATATTAATGAGAATAATGACAGCAGTACTTACAATCGTAGATGCGAATGTGACGGCTTCGTCAAGTCCCCTTCGTCTAACCCTTGCTCGAAAGATCCACAACCTGGATGATAGCAGCTTCATTGATCACTCTCCTTCAACTAACTATGTGTTTCCTATGAGATCATAGGTTTCATGCTAGCAATTATTTCCCCTCTTTTCCAACACCACTTATAAGATCATAAGTTTGGTGTGATTCTCCCTTTCCAGTCCTCCTTCACTATTAGAAAGCTTGCTTATATAGCCTTGGAGAGGCTTTAACCACTTGAGATATCCTTGGGGAAGTTGAGGATTTGCCTCCTTCAGTTGAGGATCTACCCTAAGATCATGGTTGGACTAGGGATTCAAATCCAACTGCCTTCCAAGAATGAAAGGATACTTCCCCCATTCATCTCAACAACTTAACTACTGCCCAGAATAGGTAGAGCTCCCTCAAAAGGACCATCAGAGCGTTGTAGCGCTCCCTAGTAGGCTTTAGGGGGGCGTTGGCGCTCTCAAAATCCATAGCACTCCCTCAAAAGGGCCAAAGGAGCTTTATAACGCTCCCAGACAGTGTAAGGGGGAGCGTCGGCGCTTCCATAAGAGGTATAGGGGAGCGCTCCCCTCCAAAAACTCAGTTTTTGAGGTGCTTTCAGATGGAAAAAGGTTTGTAAGCCTGCTGACTCATTTCTCCTCTTCCAAATCAAATGTTTGGGGTGTTTCAAGTGTCCTTCTCATGTCGTTATAGGCACGACATAGGCATCATGACAGTATAATTTCTTTAACACTTGCAACACTTATGAGCAAAGTGAGACACTTATAATGACGACACTTGCAACACTATCGAAGTGAGTAATTTTGGTGTGTAACAGATTGCCCCCCAAAGTATGAAGTTAGAAGACAGGAACTGATAACTAAAATGCTTTGTAGACTTTCAAGCAAGGGTATAGACTCGGAGAACCTGACGGAAGCTGCACACAAACATCCAACAAATATTATGACATGTTTCAAAACCCAAGGCAGGCATACCTATGCTTGGGTGAACAAAACTTGCAAGATATGGCCGCCATAAAATACACTGTGGATCCATAATTGTATTGATAAAAGGGTATAGCCATTGAAAATACACTGTGGATCTATACTCCCATGACCTGAACTAATCGTAGCCACGAAGAATACACAATGGATCTACGAGATGACAAGACATAGCCACGACCAATACAAAGTGGATCTATGTAACAGTATATTTGTCATTGTTCAAGAGAAACTCCTTCGCAACCTGGGCAAAGTACATATCAAAGTGATCACTCAACCCAGGGTATTCTTACCGATCCCGATGTAGTACGAATCTAACCATGCGAATAGATTTCCTGATGTCGAACATGGCAGAAACCACTTGATTACCGGTCAATAATGTAAACCGTTAACAAGCGCGAGGGAGATCACCATTAATGTCAATGATTCCCAAGGTACTCTAGTACATTCCAACGAATGTGAATGGATGAGCTGAAGTCGAACATCCGTGGAATCATTTGATCAGAGGTCAATGATGTAAGCCCGCTGTCGAATGTGAGGAGGCATGCAGGTCCCAAAGTACTAACTGGTTTTGAAGTCTAGTTCCTGAATAATGTGTTGAAGTCGACAGGAATAGGCTTGTCGAAGGAGGGCCTTGATGTATCCCCCATCAACGACACGAAACGGACATAGAGATGTAATTGGTAGATCAAATGAACATGGACTGACACAGGCATTGAGATAAGATATTTGTGTGATGGTTGACTCTCGAGGCGGATACTTCCCTTGAACACTGAGGCACAACAGCATAAACATGACATGGACCAAAACTTGATGATGTAGTGGATGTTGTGACTTACGTCAGGTGACCCAAAGGAGTGAAAGAAACTCAAAGGATTGGCTCAGTGCAGAGGTTCAGCGGATTATAATGCGTGCAAAAGACACAGTGTCATGTTCAAGGGCGACTCTAAGAATTACTTGGTAATGTTCTCAAGAAGAAACTGCTTGGCTTGCTTCTTTCAATTTTTCCCCCATCCAGATAGACGACGAGTACATATTTTTAATTTAATGAGCTCGAGGAGGATAACACATGCTCGATAAAACTCACCTTCGGTAAGTTCCTCTTCATTTGTTTAACGAACTGGAAGAATTAAGGGTTCGATCCCGTATGGGCCTGTCGATGTGTGTTTTAGCGAGTCCAAAGACAGAAAACTCGAAGGTTTTTCATGATTATAGAGTCTAGAAAAACACTTAAAAGAGAACTCTCTCAGTTCCTTTTTCGTACAGTAGTCTGACGAGACCGAAAAAGAGATAAACTATCGCTCGAAAGACGCCCTTTCAAACCTTTTAACGAGTGTGAAAGGAAGCAAGATCACTTGACAATCTTTTCATATTTAGAGAGAAGGAAAAGAGTTTAAAGATGACTCCAGGGGGGTTCCTTTTTCGTGTGTCCATGTGGGTCCGAAAAAGAGATAAAAGTCTACCCGGTGCATTCTCATGTATTTACGAGCACGAGAAAGAACAAAGACTAAGCTTGGTATGCCCCCAGCTTGAAAGCTAGTGACTTGACTCCAGAATGATCATCAAAGGCTGGAGACATGGTTTACATCATTGACCGGTAATCAAGTGGTTTCTGTTGTAGGAAAATCTCCCTGCAGACAGGTAGATTGCCTCAAAGAGCTAGACCCTAACTCTAAGACAGAAAGTGCTTAACGTGGACACTGACTTCCTTTCAAATCTACACAAACTAATATATGAGAAGGAAGGATGATAGAGGTACCTTTTAATCGACGTTTGTCCCTGCACGCTCCAAATCGAACTACGAACTCTCGCTCCTCGCTGAGTCATATAGACAAACAAAGGACGACCACTTCCTACTCTATTGATATTAGCTTGAAAACAAATCTATCTATCAACGATAAGTTCATGTGAAATCAGACACGAACTAGAAAGAAACAGGCCAAGCGTGTCATATTAATGAGAATAATGACAGCAGTACTTACAATCGTAGATGCGAATGCGACGGCTTCGTCAAGTCCCCTTCGTCTAACCCTTGCTCGAAAGATCCACAACCTGGATGATAGCAGCTTCACTGATCACTCTCCTTCAACTGACTGTGTGTTTCCTATGAGATCATAGGTTTCATTCTAGCAATTCTTTCCCCTCTTTTCCAACACCACTTATAAGATCATAAGTTTGGTGTGATTCTCCCTTTCCAGTCCTCTTTCACCATTAGAAAGCTTTCTTATATAGTCTTGGAGAGGCTTTAACCACTTGAGATATCCTTGGAGAAGTTGAGGATTTTCCTTTTTCAGTTGAGGATCTGCCCTAAGATCATGGCTGGACTAGGGATTCGAATCCAACTGCTTTCCAAGAATGAAAGGATCCTTCCCCCATTCATCTCAACAACTTAACTACTGCCCAAAATAGGTAGCGCTCCCTCAAAAGGACCATCAAAGCGTTGTAGCGCTCCCTAGTAGGCTTTTGGGGGTCGTTGGCGCTCTCAAAATCCATAGCGCTCCCTCGAAAGGGCCAAAGGAGCTTTATAATGCTCCCAGACAGTGTAAGGGGGAGCGTCGACGCTCCCATAAGAGGTATAGGGGAGTGCTCCCCTCCAAAAACTTAGTTTTTGAGGTGCTTTCAGATGGAAAAAGGTTTGTAAGCCTGCTGACTCATTTCTCCTCTTCCAAATCAAATGTTTGGGGTGTTTCAAGTGTCCTTCTCATGTCGTTATAGGCACGACATAGGCATCGTGACAGTATGTTTTCTTTAACACTTGCGACACTTATGAGCAAAGTGTGACACTTGTAATGACGACACTTGCGACACTATCGAAGTGAGTAATTTTGATGTGTAACAGATTGCCCCCCAAAGTATGAAGTTAGAAGACAAGAACTGATAACTGAAATGCTTTGTAGACTTTCAAGCAAGGGTATAGACTCGGAGAACCTGACGGAAGCTGCACACAAACATCCAACAAATATTATGACATGTTTCAAAACCCAAGGCAGACATACCTATGCTTGGGTGATCAAGACTTGCAAGATATGGCCGCCATAAAATACACTGTGGATCCATAATTGTATTGATAAAAGGGTATAGCCACTGAAAATACACTGTGGATCTATACTCCCATGACCTGAACTAATCGTAGCCACGAAGAATACACAGTGGATCTATGAGATGACAAGACATAGCCACGACCAATACAAAGTGGATCTATGTAACAGTATATGTGTCATTGTTCAAGAGAAACTCCTTCGCAACCTGGGCAAAGTACAAATCAAAGTGATCACTCAACCCAGGGTCTTCTTACCGATCCCGATGTAGTACGAATCTAACCATGCAAATAGATGTCCTGATGTCGAACATGGCAGAAACCACTTGATTACCGGTCAATAATGTAAACCGTTAACAAGCGCGAGGGAGATCACCATTAATGTCAATGATTCCCAAGGTACTCTAGTATAATCCAACGAATGTGAATGGATGAGCTGAAGTGGAACATCCGTGGAATCATTCGATCAGAGGTCAATGATGTAAACCCGCTGTCGAATGTGAGGAGGCCTGCCACTGAGGCATGCAGGTCCCAAAGTACTAACTGGTTTCTAAGTCAAGTTCCTGGATAATGTGTTGAAGTCGACAGGAATAGGCTCGTCGAAGGAGGGCCTTGATGTATCCCCCATCAACGACACGAAACAGACATAGAGATGTAATCGGTAGATCAAATGAAAATGGACTGACACAGGCATTGAGACAAGATATTTGTCTGATGGCTTACTCTCGAGGCAGATACTTCCCTTGAACACTGAGGCACAACAACAGAAACATGACATGGACCAAAACTTGATGATGCAGTGGATGTTGTGATGTACATCAGGTGACCCAAAGGAGTGAAAGAAACTCAAAGGATTGGCTCAGTGCATAGGTTTAACGGATTATAATGCGTGCAAAAGACACAGTGTCGTGTTCAAGGGCGACTCTAAGAACTACTTGGTAATGTTCTCAAGAAGAAATTGCTTGGCTTGCTTCTTTCAATTTTTCCCCCATCCAAATAGACGAGTACCTCTTTTTAATTTAATGATCTCGAGGAGGATAACACATGCTCGATAAAACTCACCTTCGGTAAGTTCCTCTTCCTTTGTTTAATGAACTGGAAGAAGTAAGGGTTCGATCCCGTATGGGCCTGTCGATGTGTGTTTTAGCAAGTCCAAAGACAGAAAACTCGAAGGTTTTTCATGATTATAGAGTCTAGAAAAACACATAAAAGAGAACTCTCTCAATTCCTTTTTCGTACAGTAGTCTGACGAGACTGAAAAAAGATAAACTATCGCTCGAAAGACGCCCTTTCAAACCTTTTAACGAGTGTGAAAGGAAGCAAGATCACTCGACAATCTTTTCATATTTAGAGAGTCTGAAAAGAGTTTAAAGATGACTCTAGGGGGGTTCCTTTTTCGTGTGTCCATGCGGGCCCGAAAAAGAGATAAAAGTCTACCCGATGCATTCTCATGTATTTACGAGCACGAGAAAGAACAAAGACTAAGCTTGGTATGCCCCCAGCTTGAAAGCTAGTGACTTGACTCCAAAATGATCATCAACGGCTGGAGACATGCCCCCCCAAGCTTCAATTCATTCATCGACTTTGAGGTTGTCACCAATTTCTGTACTAGATGGAGAAAAAGGATACAAGTGGATGAAATGAAGGTTTAAAAATGAGTCCTAACGAAAGACTCGACTCGACATCTACGAGATCTGGCGAAAGACTCAACTTGAAGGGAGAGGTGATTGTTTCATTTTTTAATGAGATTGACACAGGAAAAGAACTATGCTCAAGGTTCCAGGTTCGATCCCTAGATTGTTGTTTCATTTTTTAACGAGCTTGCTACAGAGAAGAAAACTATGCTCAAGGTTCTAGGTTCGATCCCCAGATTGTTGTTTCATTTTTTAACGAGCTTGCTACAGAGAAGAAAACTATGCTCAAATCCTTTGTTTCATTTTTTAACGAGCTTGTCACAGAGAAGAAAACTATGCTCGTGGCTTTGTCCGGATCATGGCTTCCAAGAGGATAATGCTCTGGAAGGGTACCATGTCAAGGGACAAAACTCGGTCATGGCTTCCAAGAGATCTTCGCTGGATGGAAGATAATCACTCGAGAAGGAACACATGTCAAGGGCCGCGATAGGAGTAAGGAGATCAGGATCCAATAATCCTACCGAAGAAATCACCATGTCAACTACCAGATCCAAATCATCAGAAGTTGAGGTCATGGGAGACAACGCCACATAATTGACATGCGGCGGGGGTGACCACTGGCGACAGTAGGTTTACATCATTGACCTCTGATCGAATGATTCCATGGATGTTCAACTCCATCTCATCCATTCACATTCGTTGGAATGTACTAGAGTACCTTGGGAATCATTGACATTAACGGTGATCTCCCTCGCGCTTGTTAACGGTTTACATCATTGACCAGTAATCAAGTGGTTTCTGCCATGTCTCCAGCCTTTGATGATCATTCTGGAGCTAAGCCACCATCTTTCAAGTTGGGGGCATACCGAGCTTAGTCTTTGTTCTTTCTCGTGCTCGTAAATACATGAGAATGCAACCGGGTAAACTTTTATCTCTTTTTCGGACCCGTACGGATACACGAACACACGAAAAAGGAACCCCCCTGGAGTCATCTTTAAACCCTTTTCAGACTCTCTAAATATGAAAAGATTGTCGAGTGACCTTT